>JABUQX010092276.1:0-27259 GCA_015478945.1 Trachelipus rathkii | reverse complement strand
TTTTTAAGGTTTTTAAAAGTTTATCACGTTAAGTTTTAGTTTAAATTTAAGTTGGAATTTTGGTTGAACAAGACCCCTATTCCTTTTCCAGATTGATTAGGTTTAAGAGTTAGCTCTTCGATAGCCGCTCTAAAACAAGCTTGGCCCCATGTACTGCGTATCGTCTTTTGTTTTTGAATAAACCTCTTCCTGTTGTTAAAATGTAGCTATTAAACCCTAAAACCTTATAACCTTGATCAAAATCCGTGTAAATCTTTCTATAATATTAATAATATAAGAACTATGTATTATAACTGTATCTTGAACTTAATTTCTTCAGTTTTTTTAAACTATTGTTATTTAAATTAACTACATTATTATTATGTTAAGTTTAATCTTTTATAAACTTTTCTTATTTAAAACTGAGAATATTAGGCAGCTGCTATATATTTTCCTTATTTAAATCCTTAAATTCCTTTTGATAAAAATCTATAAACTCGTTACTTAAATTCCTTAAACTTTAATATTTAAACCCTTAAAACTAACTATAATAAACCTTCAACTTTAAACCTGTACTGGTTCAAACTTTAATGTGTTATAAACTTAAAAACTTTAGATTAGTTTTTATTTTAAGTATTAATTTTATTCTCTTTTCAAATTTTAAAAAACAGTTTTATTATGGTTTAAGTCTATTGTTTTCAATCTTAAATTACTAAAATCTCTCTATAAACTATAAAACTTTTAAACCTAAACTTTATTAACTTTTTTATAGTCTTTTTTAAAAACATTAACACTTAAACTCTTAAAATCTCATATTAAAACTTGTCTTTTAAACTAAAAACTGCAACACACAATATACTGTTTTAGTTTCAGACGTTAGAAGTGTCATACATGTTAGAGTATGATTATACACTATAAACATTAATTAAATCAAAAAAATCTTATAAAACTAATTAACCATCGTAAATCTTATGATAAAGTTCTCTATAACATTAACTTTTTAAGTTTTTAACTTTTGGTTATAACATTAACTAGGATAGATGGATTTCACTCGTTTATTTGAAACATGACATTCAGTTTTTTAAGTTTAATCTTTAATCTAAATTATTTTTTATAAACTTCTTAAAGGCAGGGGTGTGAAGGATAATGAGATAATATTTTTTAGTAAAGTATAAAATTTCACTAGCTATGAAGTGTCAAACTTACTTGTTCTTTTGTTTTATGTTATAAACACGTTATTGATGTTAGCGATATAAAGCTTAATCGTTTTAGAGTGTATCGTAGAATTGCAATCTATTTCTTAATAGTTTTCATAGTAACTTCAAAATTTACCTAAAACCATGTTAACTTATTTTAAACTTATTTTTTATAAGTTTAAAAGTTTTTGTTCTTTTAGATTTAAGTTTATAGAAATCTTAAGTTTTAAGTTTTAACTAAAAGACTTACAATTCAGAGTTTTGTTACTAATGTCTCTTTAAAAAGTTTTCTATTAAAGTATTTTAAAATTTAAACTTCAATAATCAAAAAGCCATTTAATATTCTTAAAAGTTACTTTCAAAATGATTTTACTTAAAGTTTACTACTCAGTCTAAAATGCATAGCTTTTCTTAAAATAAAGTCAAATTTCCTCCCCCATCCCCCCTCTTAAACTGCTTCTTAAACCTTTAAACTTTAAACAAAAACACTTTAAACTTTAACCCCATTCCCCCCTAATAACTTTTAAAACTATAAACTAACCCTTAATCTCTAAACTTAAACCTTAAACTCTAAACTTAAAGCTTAACTAAATTCTAAACTCAAACCCTCCTCCTTCCACAGTACCGCGTATTTACGAACTATAATGTCACTCTATCCTCTTCCTGTAGGCTAGTATCAAGAAGGTCATCTTCTCGAGTAACCAGTTACCATCCACCTCGTCGTACCCTATAATCCACCGCAGCTCGAGTATCTGTCTTTTTTAAAAATCGTTTTATAATCGTGTTTTGTCAATTAAATTGGGAATATTTCTTCCCATGCTTACTTTACATATCTATCTGCAGTATCATTTAAACCTTTCCTACCAACGTGTTCAACATACCGCAACGCTCTCTGTCACCATCTCAATAACTCCGCCTACTCTGACTGTGTGTGCAGAATATTGACTTACTTAAACTTAAACTAAAGATTAAAATCTTAAACTCTTAAACTCTATAACAAACTTAAACAAACTCTAAAACCTTTAAACTTAATTAGTTTAAAGCCCAAAACTTTTAAACAAATATTCAACCTTAAAGTAAGAGGATGAAACTAAACTTTAACCTTAAATTGTTTAACTCATAATCTACTATCAAACATGAAACTTAAACCTACATTTTAATTATAAACTTAAAATTTAAACTTAAACTTAAAACCCTTTTTTTTTTGTTAAACTTAAACTCCAAAGCTCAAGACTTAAAATCTATTAACAATTAAAAGCCTTGACAACGCCAAACTGTAAACTAAAACAAACTTAAAATCCGTTTAAACCTATTTTCAAATTTTAAACTTTGAAGATAAATTTTAATCTTTTAGAATTTAGGATAAAATTTAAAACTTAATTTACTTCAAACTGTTTAAAACCTTTAACTTAAAGTAAACCCTAAACTTAAACATTAAATTTCAACTTAAACCTCTAAATCGCAATGTAGCAAGTGCTGTCATCCAGCTCTAACCTCACACCCTAAAAACCTAAATAAAGCACGTCGCGCTAATATACACTGAACTTAAACTCTTATAAACCCTCGGCAAGTGACTATCAGAGAATATGGCGTGTTTAAACCCTTAACTCTAACTTAAACTTTTTCAGTCTCTCTCTTTCAATAAAAATTTTTACCTTGAACTTAAACTTATAAACCTTTAAAAAACTTAAAGCACCTTGTAACATAAATGCAAATTATGATAGTGTTTAAATTTAAGAAGCCCAAACTGTAAACTTAAACTTTAAAACTCTTTAAATGTTCCCTCAATATCGTTAAACCTCTCTTAACACTTAACACACTTAAAGTTTTCTTTAAAACTTAAACTTAAATCTCTCTACTCAGTATAATCTTTGTCCGTTTGTTAAAATGATCTACTTGAAAGATTAAGAATTAAACCCTTAAACTGTAAATCTTCTTAAAACATTTATTAAAATGAAGCGCTTAAAACTTCTACTGATTTACTACGTGCTCTCCCGATCTAATTTAAACCTGTGGTATAACTTTAAACTGTAAACTTAAATTTAATAAACTGTAATAAACGAAGAGGCCATAAGCGCAAACGCAACTTTAAGTTAATAATTAACAGAAAGTAGAAATAATACTTAGTTTTAAAAAAAACGTAGTAATTAAACTTCAACATTAGAAGATTTTTAAAAAACTCTTTAAAGACCTTTATATAAAAACGGTTAAACTAAGTTATATACTTAAAGGCGTGGTGCGAAGATTAAACTAGGGTAGAAGTCTCTTAAACGTTTATACTTAAGAAGTTAAGTGGAGTGGTCTTAGTAACATTAGAACCTTAACTATAATTTACTTCAAAGTCAAAGCGTTCTTTAAAAAGGCTCTTATAGAACAGCGTGGAGAAATTTAAACTTTTAATACTATAAGTTTGTGTAAACCTGAGGTTATACTCAGTTAATATACTTAAAACTTAAACTCTTCTTATAAGCATACTCTCATTGGAGAGAGCGTTTGAAAGTGGAACCAAAAGGTTATTTCTTAACATAAAATTAAATTTATTTTTAAACTTTACAACTTAAACTAAACCTTAAACCTAAACTTCTTACAAGCAAACCTAAACTTATAAACTGTAAAACTTAATCAAAAAAGATTTAGACTGTAAACTTATGAATCTGAAACTAAATTGTATAAACTTAAACTAAAATCTTAAAACTAAACTTAAACTTAAACTAAACTTTAAATTTAAACTTAATACTTCTGTAAAACTCAGAACTTATAACTTAAACTTACACGCCAAATCTTAAGATGGTTAAACTTAAGACTTAAACTTAAACTTAATAACTTAAACTTAAACTTAAATTTTAAATCATAAATAGATACTATAAACATTAACTTAACTTAAACTTAAACCTTAACTTAAACGTTAAACCATAAGACTTAAACTTAAGTTAACATGTATATATAACTTAAGACTATAAACGTCTTACTCTTAAACTTAACTTTAAACTTAAACTTTAATAAACAACATAAATTAACCGCTAAACTTGAGACTATAAAGACTTTAATACTCTTAAGAACTTAAATTCCCAACTTTAAACTTTAAACTTAAATTTAAACTTAAATTTAAACTTAAACTTATTACTTTTAGTGTTAGACTTTAAACTTTAAACTCTAAACTTTAAACTTTAAACTCACCTCCTAAACCTAAACTTAAACCCTCAACTTAAAATTAAAATTAAACTTAAACAAACTTAAACTTAACACCTTAACACCCAAGACTTAAAATTTAATACATTAAACTTAAACTTAAAGCGTCGTAAACTTAGAACTGTAATTAAACTTAAACTTAAACTTAAATTTTAAAACTTCTAAAACTTTTTTTTAATTGCAAACTTTAACTTAAACTTAAACTTTTATTTAATAGACCAATATCTCGGCATAAACCCTTATTGCTTTAACTAACTTTAACTAAACTTAAACTTAAACTTAAACTTACATTTAAAACTTGAAAACTTTTAACTATACTTAAACTTAAACTTAAACTTAAACTTAAAGTCAAACTTATACTTAAACTTAAACCTAAACTTAAACTTAAACTTAAACTTAAACTTAAACTTAAACTTAACGAATTTACACTTAAACTTTAAACTTAACTTATTCTCAGAACATAAATTAGATTTCGACTCATTGTTACACTGTTTAAACTATAAATTAAAACTTTACACCCAAATTAGAACTGTAAAGAGCGATACTTAAACTTAAACTTAACTTAAAACTTAAACTTAAACCTAACTTAAATCTAAATACTTTTAAAACTGTGAAATTTTATACTTAAACTTAAACTTAAGATTAACTTAAACTTAAACTCTTACTTAAACGAGTAAAACCTAAGACTGTGACTCTTTATAAATTATGAATATTATTATTTCTAAAAGAGATGATAATAGAAAACGGTTGGCTTTAAAAAGGAGTATATAGATTATATATATACGCGGGTTAGTGTAGTAAACGGGCTTTGCTTGACTATGTTCGCATGAATGAAAGGGAGAAAAACAGTTTGATAGATGTGAACGTTTTGAAAAGAGCTTCAGGTGGGTATATCTGTTAACGATTTGGTAGAAGCAAAGTTAAAGGTGAAATAAAAAATTGGAGTTTAATAGTAGTGTATAAGTTACAAGAATAATGAAATTGGAAATTGAAAAATGTTCAACAGAATTCGAAAAGCTATGAGCAGAAAAATGGAGAAAGCGGAAGAAAAAGACATATGGGTACAAGAGACGGGGAACTTTTTTAAGGAAACAATAGTAATGACTACAAGACAAGTTTGCGTTGTGAAATTGGTGTAAAAAGTAAAAAAAAAAAAAAAAAAAAAAAAAAAAAAAGCGAATGGTGGAGGGTGCAGAATTGGATGATATTATTAAAGGGCAGAAAGGTTTTGCAAGATGTTTGGCTATTAATAGCTAGGGAACATGAGAGTAATACAAAAGGGTAAGAAACGAAACTAAAACTAAAGTGAAAACTACATAGAGAATGGCCAATGAAAGGTGGAATGGAAAGGTAAAAGAAGTAAATTATTTTGGACGGAGATAAACAAGGTTCGAATTGGGGTAAGTACTTTAGATAGGAATGATGTTCACGATAATGTGAAAGGAGAGTAAAGATAGAGAATATTTTAAGGAATTACTATGCAGGAAGAACAGAATAGGGAAAGAAAGCCAGCCACGCTTTCATTCGCACACGTCAATATTATGAAGGAAGACACTAGGAGTGAAAATGTGGGACATTATTACAAAGAATGAATAATGAATGATTTAAAGAAAACGAAAGGAGAAAAATGTTCTGTTTCGGATGTCATAAAAGTTGGAATGTTAAAAAGGGTAACCTAACCTAACCTAACCTAACAATGTCGGGGAGTGACTGATGAGATTATATTCAATGTTTGCTGGGTAAGGTGCGAGATACCACAAGATTGGCAAGACTTCTATCCTGTTACAATTTATAAGGGTAATATCGATAAATAGAGTCCTCTAATTATAAAGGAATTAAGTTTATTTATTGAATGTAGCAAGTAAAATTTATGAACGAGAAACAGTAGAAAAGTTAAAAGTATTACAGATTAACAGATTGGGGAAGAACAATGTGATTTAGGGATGGAAGATGGTGTGTGTATTTTACCCTTGAAAATGCTGGGAAAGAAATATTCCGAAAAAAGAAAAAAATATTTTTTTTTTTGCTTTCTTGATTTACAAAAGACAAATGACAGAGTTCAAAGTGAAAAAATGTGAAGGATACTGGATTGCTTTGGAGTAAATGGAATGTTGTTAAATACGATTAAAAGCATTTTATACGAACAGTAAAGCATACTTTAGGATTAAGAGGAGGGAAGGGAGTTATTTAAAGTAAGAGTACGTCTGAGACAGGGCTTTGTTGTCTCTTTGATTATGGTTATAAAATAGTCAAAAAACTAAGGACAAACTGGATTGGAAAACATATAAGTGGATGGAAAGAGCGCAGCAGTAACTAGTCTCTAGGCACTTATGGAACGATCTTGAGGCTTTCGGAGGAATGAAAGAAGAGATTTGTCATAGGGTTGAAAAGGATGAAAGATCGTTAAATAGTGTTAGAGAACTAAGGAAAGAGGAAAATTTATCAAGGAAGGTCAAAATGAAATTGATTGAGTGTACATTTGTTGCAATTGTCCTACACTGAACATAGATGTTCTCTATGCTCTTAAACGACAAGAACGAAATCTTTACTGATTTGGAAGTAAAATATATGGATGGGAGACCTGATTATTAAATTATAATGTTAATAAAAAGATTAAGGTTTTAAAATTGAAAGGCTTATGAGATTTTGTAGGGAATAGAGAAGGGAAAGGTTTATGTATGAGGATAAGAGATATGCGCAGCTAGGAAAGATATCTGGTGGAAAGGGGTAATGAAACTGCATGAACACAAGCATAAAATGATGGAAGAATGACTAAGAAGGTTTGATGTTATTTGATGCGCTTATAACAACTTATTGACAGGAGAGACATTAAAATGGATAATGGTAACAGAATGGCGCAAGATAGGATCATTTAGAGAAGAGTGGTACATGGGACGTTACTTTAAAGGTTACTGGTAGTTGAACAACAAAAAGCAATGAAATTACTTAAAGAGTCAGGAAGATAACAATTACTTGAAGTTTCAGAATTTTCAACTGACACCAACCAGCAGATATGTGAGAGAAGGTGATGCATATTATACATACATACATACATACATACATATATATATATATATATATATATATATATATATTATATATATCTAGTTATATATTTATATATATAGTATATATATATATCTATATATAGTATATATAGATACTAATATATATATATTATTATTTGTATATATAATATATTATATATAAAATCTATAGATATATATACATAGATAACTGCGTAGTATATCTCTTCTAATATTAATAGCTATAATATATATATATATTATATATACATATATATATATATACTATATAATATATATATAATATATATATATAAATATTCTCTAAAGTTCTTTCCTCCTCTGGGTTATATCGATCACCTTATCTCTTTATCCTCTTCTAACTCTTCGACTCGTCCGCAGAAAAAAAAAACTCATCCGTCGATAAAAGGTTTTTGGTACTTCGGCTGCTGCAAACTGATCGAACTTGCTGTCGTACTTCTTTGATTTCCCATGGAAAGACTACTGCTTCCGTAGGAGGTTGTCCCCGAGGTGTCCCTCGAAATGTGCAGCTTGCATGACCGATGTTATTATGCCTGGCATGGAGGCGATGCATTCCATATTCTTTCCCGTCAATTCAAACTAACAAACCTTAGTTTAACTTTGCTTTTTTTAGTGTTATTTGCCACAAAGACGTTCCTCCTGGACTTAATGACGTCTTCAATCTCCAGAGACTCATTCAAGGCTCCTTTCTTCGTAGAAAACGCAAAGATCTTTCTGGATTTTCCTCCTCACGCCCTTTCTGGTATTTTGCAAAAAATGTTAACTCTAGTTTTGCTTCTTCTTACCTTCTGATAAAGCTGAACTCTTTGCTCAAACATTTGCCTCTAAGTTTGGGTTAGGTTAGGTTAGGTTAGGTTAGGTTAGGTTAGATAGGTTACTCCACTCCTGATGATTTCGGATTTATCCACATTTCTTCACCCCATTTCTTCTAAAAATGTTTTTTTTCTGCTCTTTCTGAGCTTAACACTAAGGTGTATTGTTCTGATTGTATTCCTCCTGTGGCTCTTAAAACTTGTCCTTCTGAACATGCTCCTGCCTTGACAAACTGTTTCCTCTCTGTCTTTCCACTCTGCTGGAAACGTACGCTCATTTAACCTGTGCCGAAAAAGGGAGGACCCCCCCCCCTCCAATTCTCCAACTATAGCTCTATAACTCTAACCTTCTTAAGTTTTCGAATCTATCCTCAACAGGAAGATTAATAAACATTTTAATTCTTCTAATCTCTGATTGCCAATATGGCTTTTTGTTGCATGAAACGCTCTACTGGTGATCTTTCTTTTCTCGTTAATTCTTAATCCTCTGCTGTTCGGCATTTCGGTGAATCTCTTGCCATAGCGCTAGACATATCGAAAGCGTTCTCAATAGAGTCTGGCACAATGTTTTTATTTCTAAACTGGAATCTATGTCCCTTCATACTTTATCTATCCCTCTCTCTGTAACTTTCTCTCTGATTTCCTTTCCAGTCGATCTAAAGAAGCTTTTGTAGACGACCATCGTTTATCCCAGTGTTTCCCAATCTTTTTTAGTTGCGTACTCCCAAGAATAAAAAACAGATTCCATGCACCCCTACCATTTCATAATATATATATATATATATATATAATATTAAATATATTTTATCACTCTATATATATATATATATATATATATATATATATATATATATATATATATATATATATATAGGTGATATATATATACTATATATATATATACTATATATATATATAATGCCTATTTTTTATCTTGAGATAGTTGGTGTGTGACAATTCTTATTAATTTAGAAATTCTTGATTTTAGTGCCTGAGATACGTAGGTCAATCTCACTCCTGTTTCCATGATTATTTAATTTCTTTTTTGTTTTGTCTCAAGTATCTGTCATGGCACTAAACGTTTGCTCGCATAAATAGTTGACCCAAATGGAAGCCAGGAATTAATTGCAGTTTGTGCTAATTTAGGAAATTCATAGAATAATCATGCCACATTTGACAAAATTTTATAATTAGAGTTCTATTTCTTCAATTTGTATCTTCTTAATTTCAATCAGCTCTTCTTGGAATTTAATATGATTTGAGTTTATTGTTCTCATTGAATGAATTTGAGACCCATTTAAGGTCGTCACTCTGGGAAGTTATAAAATTTTCTTAATAAAAGCCCCTTTGTTTTCATATTTGCCAGGTGCGTTGATAAAGTGTTCCTTTTTTCTGGACATTTTTATTTTCATGTATTTTCTACAATGTTTCCTTTAAAGTTCTTTCCAAACCTCTTCGGACTTCGATATTTTCTTTTCCACAAAGCAGTTTTCTCATTTCAAAAGCCATAAATTTTTCTCACTCTCCTGGCTGTATAATACATTACCTTTATAGAGTTGAAGAGACAAGAATACAAGCAATTTTATTTTTTAAAAATTTAATCTTGCAGATAACACACTATAATCTATCAGATCAACTATTCATCCATAGCAGAGTTTGCAAACTTTAAGTTCTCTCTCTTGTTTCTAAAAAAGAAAAAAAAAATTAAGTTCATCTTTAAGCTCGGCAACTCTCTTAAGTATTTTGCCTCTTCCGACCTTACCGACCTTACTTCTGTATGGTAAATAACAAAAGTTTAAAGGTTTTTATCACGCGACCGGACTTGGGACACCAGCACCTTGTTTTCAAGACGCACCTAGTTTTGAAAAACTGGGGTCACTTTGATCCTTTAAAACTATAAATAGTGGTGTTCCTCAGGGTTCTGTTTTATCCTCAATTCCTTTTCTACACTTCATATATGATCTCTCTACTAGTTCATTATCTATCCAATCCTATGCCGATAACTCCACCCTTCATTACTTTCTTCAATTTGAAAGACCCCCAACCCACGCTAAGAGAGCGGAATTGGAACGACAAATCTTTGGTTTTTCTCAAATTTCTAAATGGAGCATGGGGAACATGGTTGTTTTCAATGCCTCAAAAACTCAGTTTCTTTATCTTTTTTCTCGGCATAACTCTTCCACACAATCTTCTTTCGTTGTCTCTTGAATAATTGCCTGGTGTTCTCTTGGTCTCGTGATCGTTATTGGGAAAGATACCATTACTTTTCTTCTAAAAACAATAACTTCTAAGAGGTTAGGTGTTTCTAGGCGCCATTCGAATTTTATCACGCCACCCCCAGTTGTTTGCCCTTTATGGGCACATCGTTTGCCCCTGTAGTGAGTATGCCTCACACATTTTGGATGGTTTCACTCAAGTAACTTTCCTTGAAAAAGTAGAGAGAGAGATAGAGCGAGAGCGAGAGAGCGAGAGAGAGATGAGAGAGAGGAGAGAAGAGAGGGGAGAGAAGAGAGAGAAGAGAGAGAGAAGAGAGAGAGAGAGAGAGTAGAGAGAGAGAGAGAGAGAGAGAGGAGAGAGTGCAGTCTAGGGTGTTATCGTCGTTGATCAGCTCCCCTATTATTACAACTCTTTTTTAGTCTCTCATCCCATCGAAATGTTTTGCTTCACCTTCTACCATTGCTATTACATACGAAACACTGTGTCTCCTGAACACTCCAGTGGCATACCCACTCCATTGAGAAGGGTTCATGCGACACCTTTCTACATAGTTTTCATCCTTTCTCATAATACAACTCTACTGACCTCTCAGACTTAAACTCTTTACTCGTCTTACATTTCTTAATATAACTCCAGTGGTAAAGATCTGGACATAGTTCCGTTTTAGGCGTACCTTTATTTTTTCAGCACATCTATGCTTTGACTTGCACACTTCTATATATATACGTTTTTATGTATAGTTTAGTTGAGTGATAGGGGCTGTCCTATAATACTGTACGTATATAGGAGTACACTAACTACATATTTCATGTATATAACATTATTTCGCCCATGTATACGTATATGTGGTGAATAGTGTGTTTATGGACTAGTAGACCAATATTTATATGCTTATACATGTAACTTATTATATTTCATGAGCGTTTTATTTATTATATTTTTATAATTTATTCTTATGTTAACTCACTCCACTATATCAATATATTATATATTATATATATATATATTAATATATTATACTATATTATAATTATATATATATATATATATATATATAATATATATTATATATATATATATTACACACCATAATATAGCTATATATATATATATATAATAATATACTATTATATATATATACTTAAATACCTATATATATATAATGTATATATCATTAATATATATATATATTATATATTTCATATATATAGGTATATAATATATATATATATATATTATATAATAAACTACATATATAATATATATATATATATATAAGCTATATATTATTAAAGAAATCCTATCTCTTGGGACTGGGGTAGTTTGGTATTTATTAGGTTTGCGAACCCTTTGGGCATAAAGCAACCTATAATTTTAAAATGGAATTTATTCATACACTTGAAAACATAATTAAAGTAAAACAATGTAAAATGGTTTCTATATTCCATGAGTTAACTGTTATAATTTAAAACAAATTGCAGAAGTCTTTCGCTTCTTATCCAAGAAGGTCTCATTCGGCTGGCCTTCTTATGTTTAAAACACTAACTCTGGAATATGACTGAACAATAATATTTCGAAGAATCTGGGTGCTCGAAATTTTTTAATTTTTCATAAGCACACTACAACGAATTATGTGGTCTGAAAATATTTTGTCCGTTGGATTTTAAATTAATTATGTGTATTTGAAAAATAACTTTGGAAAATTATGAACTTGGTTCCTCGGATAAAGGTCTAAGTATATAGCAATTAATTATTGTAAGGATATAGGGGGAGGGGGGAGGGGGTGAGGAAAAGGTAGTGATTAAGATGAGGGGTTATATTCTCCTGAGGATGTCTCTTCCATAATACTAAGTTGTACCCAATTTTTTTGAATGGTTGGAGAAATGAAATTTTAAAAGCTTGTGTTGCAAAGTCTAATTTATGTTCACCTTGCATATTATTGGAAAGTAACGTCCTAGTGAAATTTAATGTTTTCAATTATTTTCTTTTTTGATGGTTGGAGATGTTGATGTAAGATTCTCTCGCATGGAAATATTGGATGTTCATGTATAGAGTGGTTGAAATTGTGATCTGGTGTGTGGTTAGTGAGATATCTTTGAGTGTCTTTTAGTAGACCGCTTACTTGACGGTGTTGAACATTTTCTTCTGGTCGTTTGATTTGCTTCTTGTTGTTTCGGATAATTGCTTCGTTTATTTGTGCAATACGAGTAGTGCTCAAGGTATGGTGTATAGCGAGTCGTTAAGCGGTTTTTCGGGGAGGGTTCTCGAGGCCTTATTTGAGTGGATGGAACGAGTCTTTAGTTCATCTTTAAAGTGGCGCATGCGCGATTGTGTGGAAAGTGGATAGATGTGTGTGAGTTTTTTGGGGGTATGTATTCTTAACTCTTTTAGAGTTTTGTGTTAGTTTGTTTTTTCAATAAGGGAGTGGGAAAGGTAGGAGGTGTTTTGAGGATTTGTTAGTTGGGGGGGGAATGGGATTGTTGTTGTTGTTAATTTTGATCTTGTTTTTGTAAGCTTTATTGATGATGTATGTAGTATGTAGGATATTGTAGTTTGGTGAAGCGTTTTCGGATAAGATTATTCGTCTTTGTTAAGATTGTTATATAGGAGAGCGATTCATGCCAGGGCTCCTAATGTATAGTGTGCAGTGCAGGGTGGGCTAGTTTTTATGGAAGAAAAGAGCATCATCTCGTAACCCGTAAATGAAAATTAAACATTAAATAAAAACTTGAACTAATCTTTCGCATTAGTAACTGTGTGTATATTCTCTATACACAACCATTTCATCCCAAACCCTAACTCACTCACATTAACTGACACCTCATACCCCACGTTATGAACATAATAGCTATCTCGGTACAACGCTACCGTTCTGAGTGGCTTTTTGTGCGATAGAAAACAGATACGCCCTTATATTAGATATTTTCTCACATTTTAAGAACATATGGATATAATTTTCGAGACAAAGAGGCATTATACAACAACCCCGATTAAACCTGTATCATGAGTACATACTTAGGCTAAAAGGCATACTCGGACTCCAGACATATTATAACTCATGTGTGGAAACAACATCAATCTTTTCCCCGAAATTCTATATTTCCTAAGGAAAAAGAATCTAATTCATTAATACGTAACAGTGATATATAATGAAGACCCATAACAAGATCTGATAAAGGGCAAAACATAGTCATTCTCAATGACTGCAGACTACATCGGACAAATTGCAACAATATATTATCTGACAATACCACTATACCAAATTACAGAAGTAACCCACTCAACAAAATTCCTTTAATACGTTTTAATAAAAACTTAAATCCCTAATGCAAAAGATTTTCCAAACCTCAACGATCACTAAAAGCACAAATGTCAAATCTGTCCCAAGAATCAGACCACCAAACTACACGCAAACGCCCAAGACGGCTGCCTCGCTGCGTCCTTCATTCTCCAACACCAACTGCCGCCATCCTTAAAGTGTTCAGCTGGCCTGGCGCTTCACACACACAACTAAAACCGCGCTCCATCAACCAATAGCTCTCGAACGACATAACCAATTCCCATAGAAATTCATTACAAAAAACTTACGGTAAATTTAAAATGCTTGCACAACAACTTCTTACAGTTTTGATGTCACAGGCCCGCGATCCGGCTCATAAATATATGAAACCGTGCCTGTCCGCAGATACCATCATCAACACCCTACAATATGCTCAGGATAACAAGCTTATTTCCTGAATTTATACTAAACATCATCAATTTGCTTAATCATAAATCACTCTTACTCCTACATTTAACTAACTTAATTTATCTATTTCTTACGCTTTTGGTGGTATATAAATAGGTTTGAGTTCCATTATTTTGTCTTTTTCTTCCCTACATAAACGGGGACTCTTAGCTATATTTCGGGAGATCAACCCTATTTGGTCACTACTTATTTTTTTTATCTCTACTCTTATTTAAGGACATATTTTTATTTTTGTTTTTACATTAAACTACACAGTTATACTTCATATGCCACTCTGTCATATATATCCTTTCGCTTCTCTCTCTAATCATTTCCAAAATTTCCCAACTGGGGCACCGGGTATTATGTTAGAATAAGGTATACATATTCTTCGGTTTTATTTCTCTTTCACTAAAACCCATACAATAGACCCCACCAACATAATTACAGCAGTAAAACTCAACTTTATAATTAACATAAACATCATTTTACCATACCAATATACATTAAACTGAAATAAACCCTCACACTCCAACTACTTCCTTTTCTTTAGACCCAACTCACTGACTTGGCACAACTCTTTCAACCACAAGCTTTCTGGTATAACCCGAAAACCTACCTTCAATTTCCCCTTACATACACGGTTTCTCCTCGCATCTTGCCCACTATCCATAAAGATAGCCACCCTCATGTGGACTCTCATATACATATAGATACTCTTATGCTCGAATTTACAAATACATTATTTTAATACACAAAGTTAGAATTAATCTTACCGAAAATTATCGTTTTTCACTACATAATCTATCATATTAATAATCAATTGTCTATTAGGTCAATGCATTTACACTACTCATAAGCTTTACAAAAAAGCACAAGAATTCAAAGTTACTATAAAAATCTAAAGAATATCAAAATATATCAAGCTCAAACCACCCAAACTAATCCAATCATCACAACTCACACTTCCTTACCTTACCATTCCTTTTAAAAAATCACACTACAAACCACCATATCAAAACCATATACCATTACCCCAAAACACCTTCACATACTCCACTCCATCCAATGCTCTCCCACTTTAAAAAAACGATCTCTTCCCATAATATCTCCACTCCAAACACTCACTCTCGCCGAACTCTCATACAATTGTGTATATTATTCTACACTTCGAATATCTTTAGCTCTAGATACCTATTGGAGTGCACTCACAAAGATACATATATCTATTACATATGCCGTAATCACCGCACACTCAAACATTTACACCAGAAAGGAATTCTTAATGGGGTTAAAATTAAAGCCAGACTCGCAGAGAAATGTAGAATTACCAATAAGATTTCTATAAGATTCACTCTAAAAAAGTTCATTTTCTATACTTACCAAAAACCCCAATCATACAATTCCTACACATATAGTTGAACTAACATTCAGTACATCCATTGAACATAACTCGTTAATCAAATTTCTCGCTACCGACATTATCAAAAAAGAAAATTAACTTTTGAACTCATATGCAAAATTGACATTTCACACTTTCAAATATAAATTCAATTAATTGCTATAGGTTTGAAGCTTACCCGTTTAATATATAGACTATTAGTGACAACCAATATCAAAGCTCTTTATTAAAAAAATATAATACATATTCTAATGTCTGCCACCGCTAAATACAAAGTAAATAAATTGAACAACTATAATTGTGAAAGACATCCACTCAAAATATTAAACATATACCCCCCTCTAGTACCTAACTTGATCATTGTTTCCTTCCCACTCCCTCTTGCCTCACTATAACACGTCCTTAGAAATAACAGTAACATGCTATAGGTCTTTACACTCATAACACTCTCGAATATCAGAAACAAGTTTCCATCGATAATTATTTATTTCATTAGTTATTATTAATCGAAAAAATAGCACATAAGTATTTAATAAATCTCCAATCGGTAACTCATAACTATTTTTCAACCTATAAACTTCCCTAAATCGTCAGTCATTTGCTGAGTAGATAAAATACCACAAAATTTGGAACAATACTCACCAGATTCTTCAACTGATATATTTTTTTGATTTCAGTGCTTATAATTCATATTCCAGAAAGTGGTGTTTTAAACATAGGGAGGCAGCCGACATGAGGCTTCTTGACCTATGAAGCCGAAAGCCTTTCTGCAATTGTGACATTATTATCACACCACTTGGTTTCCATAACTCGCATACTCGAGAAATCTAGAAACATTTATACAAACATTGTTTCTAACTTTAATACTCCTTTCGAGAGTGAAGTTAGTTTTTGAAGATTAATGTCCCAGATTCATCGGTTTGTAACCTATATATTGTTTTTGCATTTAATTGCCCTAAAGGGTTCGCAGTTTCATTTACTCCTCTACAACCCAACACCGGGCGGAGGCGAAGCTAACAGAAGGAGATTAACGTAGTAGACGAACCCTTTTGGCCACATTATCTTCACATTACATAACTTCAGTATATTTTTTAAAGTTGACAATTATATAATAGAAATTTATTATATATTCTATGCCTTACATCTTTGAAACATTAAGCTTATAGTCTATTAACTTATTTCAAAATGTAATTTTCAGAAAATTTTAGTTTATTTCCTGACCTTATCATTTCCCATGGAGTTTAATGGTAATAAATTTAAACAATTGCAGAAGTCTTTTCGCTTCATATCAAGAAGCCTCATTCGCTGCCTCTACTGTGTTTAAAACACCAACTCTGGAATATGAATGACCAAAATATTTCGAAGAATCTGGGTGCTGAATTTTTTATTTTCATGAGCAATGACATGGGTAGTTATGAGGTTGAAAATATTTGTCCGTTGGATTTATATTATGTCGTGATTCCAGTACCTAATAGACTGATCTGGAACATTTGAGGCTATGAAAAACTTGTTGCTGATACTCATAAGGTACATGGTATTGGATTAATAGCATTTCTTATTGAAAAGGATATGGGGACGTGGGGGCCAAGGGAAGGTAAGAGAAGATATTAGAGGATTAATAGGGATGTTTTGAAAGAGGCGGTTTTATTGTTCTCCAATTGAATGTGATGCTGATTGTCATGCTTTTCAAGTAAAATTACAAACTGTTTGACTAGGCTTGATTCTTTTTAGTGGGATATGGTTTCTGGAGAGATGAAAATTTTAAAATGCATAACAGGCATTACCATTGTGTTGGCAAGACTTAGGTACAAGTATCAGCTGATGAGGTTTATCGTTTACACTTGCGTCTCACCATAATATTGCTCGTATTTTCTTGCAGAGTGTATGATGATGAGCTATTCGGTTTAGTGTGAATTAACTATTTGTTGCTGGTTAGGGTTTAATAGCCTAAATAGGCCTTATCAGTGAACTAAATAGATTGTATTCTTTTATTGGGTACTAGCTAAGTTGACGTTCGCTCTGTATTATACATGGCTAAATTAAGATTATTAGGTCTTCAATTGTCTATTTCTCGTTGATATGACATTTTGTAGCAGTTGATTCTTTGGTCAATATAGAGGGGTTAAAGAGATTTTTCTGTCGTGAGTGTATCTCCATTAGTGTTTTGGTGCGTGTTGTTTGTTTGAGATAGATTTACACTTTAGCTGTTTTAGAAGTATGGAATATACTCTTTTTACGGGAACATTACTAGGGGAAGAAGGATCTTAGAGGGTTTTTTGGAGGCTCTGTTCATTTGTTTTGTTGTTCTTTTTGCGTATGAAGGATCGACATGGTCTTTTGTAGACCATTTAAGTGTATTTGGAGATTCATCGGACCCTCCAGTATTTAAGGCGTTCTGATTTTGCTTCGTTTGGTGGCAGGCTGGGTCATACTGGGAGCGGATAAGAGGGATACAAGTTGTTGGGTTCCTTGAGTATAATAGAACATGATATAGGGTTAGGGCTCTCGGGTGGGGGTGTGGGGACGGTCCTGGGTTTATATTTAGTTGGTTTCGGTGATTGGGACACGAGTGTTTTTTTATATTATATAAAAAAATGTGACACAGCCATTGATTCGTATTTATAGTGGTTTTTGGCACACTCATAGGTATGGTCATAGGTGTTTCTATTGTGTGTGGTCACATATGATATGTGTTCAGTTATGAAGTACTCTTATAAGTGCGGGCTATTTTCGTTTGTTTGAATATTATTATTTTAGTATAGTTTCATATAGTAAGGGGTATTCGGGAGATAAAGGGGTAGTGAAAAGCGTTTGGTGGTCATGCTTGTAGATGCTCTGGGTTAAGTAGCATAAGTGGTGTGGCAGATATATAGGTAATAACTAGGCTCTATTATTCACAAGTTTGATTTTATGGATACTTGTGCTATTTTTTTGTGTAAGCTTGGATTTGTGATATGGCATTGTGAGTAATTCTGTTTGTGAAGTTTGGTGGAACGGTGAATTTTAGGTGATAAAGATGATCTGCATTTTTTGTGTTCAGTGATTGAGTGGGAGAGAATCTTTCGTAGAGCGTCTCTTACGCATTGACTATTAAGGATACGTTCAGGTGATAGCGGTTGCAGCAATATATTATTTATGGAAGTGGAAAATGCCGAGAGAACCAGTGTATGTGAAGAGCAGGATTCGAAGGTAGGTTTGTCGTATATACAGAAAAGCTGTGGTTGAAAGAGTTGTGCCAAGAGATTAGTGTGTCTAGAAAGGGAAGTGTGGAGTTGTGAGGGTATTCTAAAGTATATTGTATGGAAGGATGTATAGATGATTTAAGAGAAAGCAACCATACTCTCTGTAGGGTGATATAATTTGGATTGTGGTGTAATGGTTGTGTGTTGATCATGGATACGAAATGTCATCAACATTAGCAAGTGACTTATAGTTGTTGTAGATCCGGTGAATTAGGAGTGCTGGTAAGAGAAGTGATGTGGATTGAGTTATCAATGTGAGCTTCCATTGATATTAGGTATTCAGCTTAAGGATGCTCAGCAGCTGGAAGTGGGATCCATGGCTCGCTGAGTTGGGGTTGTTTTTGTTAGGAAGAGATAAGAATATAGTTGGATAACTAGGATTAACACTACTGTTTCACATGTGTACGACAAATAGGGTATATTGGAAGTTTAGAGGGAGAGAGGGAAAGATGTTATGAGAGCTGTATGTTGTCTATTAGAGGCAAATTCTTTGTCTGGCTATGAGACAATATGTGTAGGGTGTACTGATATGTGACTTGGTTACTTTGAAAATTGTTGAAGATACACCTTGCATAGTATAACCTCACCAAATAACTGGTAAGCATAGCATTGGTGGTTTTGTATGTCAGTATAGTGATTTAAATAATATACTTAGTATTTTCGTTGCGAGAGTGGTTTAAAGCTCCCCTTTTTGATCATCTGGTTTAGTTTGTATTTTAGAGGAATGTTTCAGGTCATGCATATAAAGTTAGTACTGTAAAATGAAATTTTATCAAAGTGGGAGCAGAGAGCGTAGTTACAAGGCAAAAAGTGAAGAAGATGTGTAAGTTTGTCCGGGCTTGTGGTAGTTTGGGTATTCGTAAAATTGGGACAGATTTGACAATTTGTGCTTTTAGTGATGTGACGAAATCTTTGACCAAAAGTTTTTCTCAGTATTAATGACTACTTGCATTTGAGTTTTTGATTGCCCTCTTTTATTAGATCAAGTAACATGTAAGATTCTTTGTGATTCGTTACTCTGTAAATAGATATACGTCGCCCTTCTTTTTCTAATATATTGTACTCCGCATTGTCGGATGTAAGTTCCATGCGTATCTCGAGAATGCACTATGTTTTGTTCTCGCATTCTTAAATGAGCTCACGTGACGTGTCACTCCGATTTACATACAATGATCTGTTCGTGAATTAGGTGATAATGGTAAAAGAAATTTTTTCGGGAGAAGATTGATGTTTTTTTGAAATGTTTATTTGTTGGAGTAGTAATGCGCCTTTAGTATGTCTTTATTTTAATTCGGGCCCTGTGTTGTAAATATGCTTTTTGCTCCCGAAAAATCACTTTTAGTCATATTAAATAAAATAATTTAAATTATATAAGGCCGTCTGAATCATTCTTTGTCTGTGATTAGAGCCACATGGCTCATCGTAGACGGTCATGCTAACCGTATTTATCAGACAATATCTGGTGGGTGGCGGATTGTAATTTGATACGAACGACACCTATGGCTTATTGATGATCACCTATGGATTAGAGAATTATTTATACTCCGCCATAGTTAGCTATTGGAGAAAGATTAGATATCAGTTTCTTATTTCAATTTTTAAGTTAATTTTCCTTTTTACATTAAATAAAAAACATTCCACCTCCATAAAATAGCCACCCTCACTGCCTTTTCTTAGAGCCCTCAGAATCTGCTCTCCATTAATCTTAACAAGAGAATACATCTTATCCGTGAAATGCGTTTCACCTCAACCCTAACAAATATCTAGCATTAGCTCATATTTCATATAAAGAGAGCCTTGAGAGAAGTGACAAGGATCATATCTCTATAATATACCAATAAACCTCTAGTATTCCCCTTACAAACAAAAAGTGGAAAACGCATACGCTTCGAGAAAACTCATACCTCCCATGCCCTTTTTAAAAATACACAAAACCTTAAAAAATACATACCCAAAACATCACACTCACTTCCACCAATGCTCTCCTTTAAACTCTTCCATCCCCCAAAACCACCCCCCGAACCCCTACAAATGTATATACACCATACTTCCACCATGCACAGAAACATACATAAAAGACTGAACCAATACAACACTTTCACACGAAGATAAAAAGTCAACACTCTATGAATCTACTCTAATCACAACGCCCACTCCAAATTCATCACTATACCACACACAGACACAATTCAACCACTCTTGAGCTCTACTACTCATTTATGCACAATGGCATCTTTGCATAGACATCAATCATCTCACATTACCATCTATAAAAAAGACATACATTAATTGTGTTCCATTCGCATTTATATTAATTAACTATTAATTTCACAATTCGTAGCCATATACACATCTTTCTAATATATGGTGGTACACAGGTTGAACATGAAATTAGACTATTTTGCAACACAAGCTTTTAAAATTTCATTCTCCAACCATCAATAAAATTGTATAAAAACACAAACTATTAATTAGTTTCACGACATCCTCAAAATATAACCCCCTCATCTTAAATCCTCTTTGTCCTCCCACCTACCTCTTTCCCGTTGAATCCTTAGGAGATTATAGTGATGATTATCTCGCTATATTCATACACCACCTCTTCAGAACAAGCTTCATAATTTTTCCAAGTTTATTCTTCTTTCACATACGAAATACATAACATAATTATAAAATCCAACGGACAGAACTATTTATACTAAGATAACACCTCACGATGGTTATGTGTGCGCATTGAAAATTCTTAAAAATTCACTGCAAAGATTCGGTTCGAATAGTGTTTTGTGATAGCTCATCAGTATATTGCGAGAAGTTTGTGTTTTGAAAAACTCATATAGGTAGAGCCGAATGAGACCTTCTTCTTGACTCACTGTGAACACGAAAATGACTTTCTGGCAATTTGTTATTAATGATATATACTACTCTCATTAACTCATGAGACAAAAGAAACATTTTAACATTGCTTTAACTTTAATTATTTTTATTTTCATAGTATTTACCAATTATCACATTTTTAGAATATACTGGATTTGCTTTATGCCATAAGGTTTCGACATAAGTAATAAAACATACTACCGTCAAGAGGTAAGAAATCTATATCCTTTAGTGAATACATGATCCTATAGATAATGCTGCTATAACAACTATATATAATTACTCTCAGGTAGGTATTATAAGTATAGTTACTCATCATGCTAAATAGATGTAATAAATTTATATATATATAGTAATATACGAAAGTTTATGTTATTTTGATATATGTATCCTTATATATATATATTATATATTATATTAGTGTTATATTATATTATATATATAATATATATATATATATATATATTAATCATATAGCAAATATATTAAAGTATATTATATATAATATGATAGTTATATGTGTGGTGTTATCACAGTATATATATGAATATATTAATACACATATCACAGTATAATATAATATATATATATATATAATATAATAAATAATTGCTTATTATAAGCTATATATATTATATATAATATATAGATATAATACATATATAGTGGGTTTATAAAGGTTATATATTTAGGATTGCAGTATCTATATATATGGTACTATCTACATATTCACTATATTATATATAACTGGTATAATAAATTTGGGTATCATATAGTATTTAGTATATAGTAATAGTAATATATAGTAAATATATACACTATACGTATATAATATCAATACTATTATCATAGGAAGTGGTGCGCAAGTCAAAGATAAATTGGGAAATAGGTAAACGGAACTGGTCCAGACTCTATTACCAACTGGAGTATGAATTTAAGATGGTACAGATCGAGTAAAGAAGTTAAGTCTGAGAGGTCATAGAGTTGTATTGAAAGGATGAAACTATGTAGAAAGGAGTGTCGCATGAACCCTTCTCATGGACGTGGGTATGCCACTGGACGTTGTATTCAGTAAGATACAAAGTGTTCTGTTGTAGGATAAGCAAATACAAGGTAGAAAAGAGTGAAGCTAAAGAATATATTGGTGATTATGGATGGAAGTAAAAGAGTTGTAAGTAAATATATAGCAGACAGAGCTGATAAGACGATAAACTCACAACGCACTACTCTCTCTCTCTCTCTCTCTCTCTCTCTCTCCTCTCCTCTCTCTCTCTCTCTCTCTCTCTCTCTCTCTCTCTCTCTCTCTCTGTCTCTCGCTCTATCTCTCTCTCTGCTCGCATAAGTGCTCTCGCTCTATCTTTATTCATACTCTCGATACTTTTTTCAAGGAAACTTACTTAGTGGAAACCATCCAAAATGTTGTTGAAGTCTCACTAACTCACTACGGGGCAGAATCGATGTGCCTATCAAAGGGCAAACCAACTGGGGCTGGCGTGGATAAAATTTCGAATGGCGGCCTCAGAACACCTAAACCTCTTAAGAAGTTCCTTCGTAGAAAGAAAGATTTAATATTGTGTATTCTTTTATCCATAAGACACGAGAAAGAACACCCATGAATTAAGGACAGCAAGGAGAGACTGTTAGAGATTATGCGAGAAAAAATACATAAGAGATAATTCTGAGCACTATTTTGAGATTGTGAGGAAACAACCTTTATCTTCCCCAGCCTTATTAGAATATGGTCTCCTGAAGGTATTGAATTTTGTCGTTCTCAAAACATCTACTTTCGACTTGGCGAGATTGGGGGTGTCTTTCAATTGTGAATGAAAAGTAATGAATGGTGGAATCGCCATATGGATGTATTACCGGAATAGATAATGAACTAGTAGAGAGATCATATATGAAGTGTAGAAAAGGAATTGGAAGGATAAAACAGAACCCTCAGTGTGATACCACTCAATATTGTTATAGTTTATATAAAGTGAGAATATATATATTAGACCAGTAGTTTTCAAACTAGGGTATGCGTCTTGAATACCAAGGGGTTGTGCCACAATTTGATGAAAAAACTTAACTTTTGTTTTTAATGGTAGCTTCACAGTGAAATCATCTGACTTTTTTTTTATTTTTGCTCGAGCCTAGCTATGACTTTATTTTTTTTTTTATTTTTAGAAACTGAGAGGACTCTAAGTTTGGCAAACAGCTGCTATTGAGTGAAAGTGTATGATGCTGATAGTATAGTGGTTATCTGGCAGACTAATTTTTAAGAAAATAAATTTGCTCTTCATATCTATATCCTCTTCCCATGTATAATGGTAATTATGTTTAAACAATGACGCTGAGAAATTAATTCGGGAGCTTTATGAGGAGAACACTTGCTTTTGGCAAAGTAAAAATAATCAGAAGTCTGAAAAGTTAATTAGGTAGAAGAAATATCACTTTGGAATGACTTTCACTCTCGATAAGAAAATGAACATACGGAAGTAAATTAGTGGACATAAGGTACACCAGTATCTACGCACACCTGTGCACAAAATGAAAATAAGGCGGTTCATATTAAAAAAATTTTAACCTTATATCAAGTGACGACCTTAAATGGGTCTCAAATTCATTCAATAAAATCTCGATAACAGATTAAACTCAAACATCATATTAAATTCCAAGAAGAGCTGATGTCCATGACAACCATGTTTCCTATCAAAATTAAGACAAAGTTTCCCTTAAACAGCTTTGTCAAATTGAATAGGTGTCATGAGAGAGAGAGATCGTGAATAATTATAAAGTACGTTTTATTGAAGAACGGGTCATGAAAATCCAACATAATTTTGCGAGCAAAACGTTTTAGAGACCATGACAGATCTTGTAGACAAACAAAAAGAATAAAATAATATTGAACCGAGCTGATGCATGATTTGAGCTACCTTTCTCATATAATATCCACTACAGGACAAGAATTTCTAAAGTAGATTAAAGGATATTGTCCCAAATACAGAGTGACTCTCTCATTAAATCATTTAAAATAGGCATTTTTATATATATATATATTCATATATATATTTATATATATAGTATATATATATATTTATGATAGAAGTAGATAAGCTGATATAGTTTATAAATAGAGTAAATGTATACTAGTTAGGTTAAATATAAGCATATATATTCTATACATTGCTTATTGTTTCATAATTAACATATGATTTTTATTTATTTACGTCAGTTTAGACTTTTTTTACATACTATCTATTTATGAGAGCTTCTCCGTATTGCAAGCTTTACAATCACAGTTGTACCATGGGTGTGAATGGGTAGGTTACTTCGTAATCTTCTTAATAACACTCTTACGGTTCCTAAATTTGCCGCAATTTTCAATTTCCCAGAGGATAGTAGTGTAGCAGAAAAGAACGTAGAAAAACTTATATCTGTTCATCCTTAGAAAATGTATCACTCTTAGTATACTGAGCCTTAGTGTTTCCAAATAACTGGGTCGTTTCCTACAATTATCGCTGTAAACATGACGCTAAACAATTCCGTGGTCGTGTATCATCGTTTGAAGGGTCACATTAACATGATGTAGTTGAATATCGGTATTGTTTTTTGCTACAAGTTTATCTAAATATAGACTGTGTGAGGCATCATAGGGAGTAGGAGTGAGGGGCCGTTATTGAAATTGCATGTGGGTTTGGGGTCTTAGATATCGTTTAATCTCTATTCTAATATTGGTCAAGTCAGCGGATAGCGGGTAAGGTGGACGCGGGGTAGGGCAGAGGAGTGATTGGGAGTGTGTGCGCGCGCTTTCGGAAGAGCGCAGGCAGGTGGCCCTGGGGAGTGTGGAACTTAATAAATGAAGGACTTCTATCGTGGGTGGTCAGGTCTTTGAGCTTGGATAGGTGTGGAGGGAGAGGAGGGGGATAAACTGTTGGGGATTGGGGGGGGGTGGGGGGGGAGGGGGGGGGGGGGGGGGGGGGGGGGGAGGGTGGGGACCGGGTTTAAGTGGGGATAAAAATAGCTTTGTCTTGGCGTTGGAAAGGGCGGGGTGTGGGGGTGTGTACGCGGTTTTAAGGGACGTATGGGGATAGCTGGGAGGGTGGGGAGGAAAGGATTCTTTACATATAGGGGTGTGTGAGTGCGTGGGTGTCAAATGTGTGGTGTGTATGGTTGAGGGATGTGGTGACAGGGGGGGGTGAGGGGGCTGGCGGGGCGGTAGGGGGAGGGACAAGTGCAGTCGAGTTGGGGATAGTAGATTCATATTATTGAGAGAGGCGGCGGGGTCGGGGTTGTAAATTTAGATTCGGGGGCTTGCTATCGGGAAGAAGTGAGGGATTGGGTGCTGTGTCGGGTGCTTGTGCTTGGGAATGAACGGGCTGATTTATGCGGGTGTTGAATGGTTTGTGTGTGTAGGAGAGGAGAGAGTAGGGCGGCGTTTTTGTTGAACATTTGTGTGAGAGTGGGCAACCGGGGGCGCGGTGGGGGGGTCTTAGAAATAGGGTGTGACAGGGGTGGGGGAGGGGAGGAGGCGGTGAAGGGTGTGAGATCGGAGGGGCAATCATTCCTCGCTGGTATTAGTGAGTCGCGGATGTGGCTTACAGTATGTCGGGGGGAGTGTGGGTCGGGGGGGGCGGAGGGGGGGAGGTCAGAATGGGAAGATATAATCCCCTAAAGACTTTTCTGAGTCAGTCGAACAGGTTGTGTCGTTTCGGAGTGGGTCGATGTTTGTAAGGTGAAATGGGACGTGCGTGGGGGGCTTAGGGGAAGTAGGACGTCTCTGGTGGTAAAAAGAGGAGGGGTCCGTCTGGATGATTTTTTTTTTTAGATATTTTTTCCTTTTTTCTTGAAGAAGGGGGCTCATTGATGGTCCATGAAGAAGCGCCAGATGATGGCAGCCTAGGCATACGTTGGGAAGAGGAGAAGGGATAAAGAGTTTAGAGATTTTTCATAAGAGTGGGAGAGCACGTGAGCTCCGCGCCATGATGGGTTTCTGACGGAGGGGAAGGAGTACAGGGAAGGCGAGTGGGATTCACGGGGTGTTGGGGTGTGTTCGTGTGGGAGCAAGATGAGATAACAATTGGTGTTGTTGTCACGTGGGTGGGTGCAGGGGCGCATTGTATTTTTAAGTGGGAAGGCTGTTGGTGGGTGTGGTGAAAGGCGGTGGGTCAGTAGAACTTCGGTGTGGAAGTAGGTGGAGGCCGGGGTGGGAGCGCGGGGCGGGGGGTATTTTGACCAGGGGGAGGGGGAATAGGTGGTTTAGTTTTTACATTAGTGGCGTAGCGAGACGGGGTGCGGGTTTGTGCCGGCCGGTGTGTGAGGAGTTTGGCCTAGGAGGGCATAGGGAGGGGGGTTGGGGGGTAGGGTAGTTGGTGGTGGGGTGTTGTGAGGTTTTTTTTTATATTTTTTTATAATTATACGCGGGTGTTTGGGGACTGGGCGCGGAATCTTAGGGACATCGGAAAGTTCGGCCAGGGGGGGCGCGGAAGCGTAATTGTGGTGGGGTGGTGTTTTTTTCTGTAAAAGCGTTCTCTTCTTCCTTTCTTGTTTAATTGTTTTGGGTGTGGT
>JABUQX010092275.1:52500-71463 GCA_015478945.1 Trachelipus rathkii | reverse complement strand
ATATATATATATATAGAGCAGCAAATATATATATATATATATATATATATATATATATATATATATATATATATATATATATATATATATATATATATATATATATATAGAGAGAGAGAGAGAGAGAGAGAGAGAGAGAGAATGCATATAATATTAAATAGTATTGAGCGAACCTTATTTGTTCCTGAAAATTTCTGGTCTCTTTCCAAAAACTTCTATAATAGCCTCTGTGCATCTGCCATTTCCCCCCTTGTTCGATCTGAATGCTCTGCTGCTAACACCCCTTTTGAGAAACCTCAACTATTTTCCCTCATTTTTTCACTTAATTTAACACCCATTCAGGCACCCTACCTCCTACTACCTCTCCTCTCAGGTGTTGCGTACTATATTTCTTCTATGAGCATAAACAAATTTTAATTTGCTCAAAGGACTGTAAACTATATTCTTATCTTTATTACAAGTCTTAAATATAGTTTCATTTTGATTAATTAGATTATTAATAAGATCATTGTAATTATTCGTTTTGATTGTTATTACTATCTTAATTATTGTTGTTATTATTAACAATAATTTCTCGTGAGAATTCATTATTTTTATTTTAGCAACAATTATCTAAATACAATTTTACATATTAATACAGACATTTGTAACCATTGATATCTGACATTTATTACTATTAGCATTTATTATGAAATTCCTGCCACCGATCTAAATGAACTTTAAAGTCTTGTGTAAATTATTCTACCGCAATGTCACCAATTGTAAGTTTGACCTGAATTAGTAAAAGACTTTCTTAGGATGGCGGGGTAAAAACGACAAATTTTATCTACTAATAGCCACAAAATTTGATAGCGTTAACTATACTTTGGTGTTAGGTTTGTCTACACTAAAGTTTTATTTATAAGCTAGTGATTTCATCACCAATTTTTATTTTCATGTTAAAAATATTCATAAAAGAAGTTGAAAAAATAAGACCTTAATATTTTATAAATATAACTTAAATAATAAATATTATTAAAAGGCAAGCTTAGGAATTAAAATTCAATTTTATAGCAGTTAAAGCTTAATAGAAATTATTTAATATATATATATATATATATATATATATATATATATATAGCACAGGACCACATATTTTATGAAGAGTTGGTTAATATATGTTATTAAGTATTATATATATATATATATATAAAGATTAGTATATATGTAGGTATATATATATATATATATACATATATAGGTTGTTGTTATATATACATCTTTAAAGTTAACAACATAATATTTCTTTTCTACATATTTCTTTTTAAAGCGGCTGATGTTGTTATAGAGTTACAAAAAAGAAAGAATAGTTATTGGCTGGTTATTGCTACATATTGTTGTTATAATATGCTATTATACTATATTATTATTGTTACATACTACATATTACATACATTAATGCGTTAAGAAAATTAATAAGTATGCTATATGCTATATATATATACATATATAGTATGCATTCATTCTTATATTTACTAGTTGCTTTTTGTGCATTATCTGCTTCAAAACTATTAGTAATTTGCATGCTCAAATAGCTAAGGTTATTGGTTATTGTTAAGAGTCTCTATTCCAGTTTTAACGCACCTGACAGTTCTTCAGTCAGCACACTCTTGCATTAAGATTTCATATAAAAATTTATATATATATATATATATATATATAAAAAAACATATATAAATATATATATATATATATATATATATATATATATATATATATATATATATATATATATATATTAATATAAATTATTTAACATAGAAACTTAATATATATATATATCGGGAATAAAGCAATGAAACGAAGTAATATTTTTTATATATCCCATAACATTTGAAAAGAAAATACTTTGTAAATAGTTATTTTGGTTTTATTTAATTTTTGTAAAAATCATTGCATTCTAAAATACGGATTCGGAATCCGATTCGGATTCGGATTCAAACTTCTAATATGGATTCTGATTTGATTCGACTCGAGCTTTAATATGGGATTCGATCTCGGATCTGGATTCGATCAAACACTCCAATACCAACAATACGGATTCGATTCGGCCACGAATCCAAAAGCTGGATTCGCCCATACCTGGTGTATTTATATATATAGCATGGTGGCATATATATATATATATATATATACATATATATATGTTAGGCATATATATATATATATATATATATATTATTATTAAGGTTATATATATATATATATATATATATAAAGATATATATAAGTATATATATATATATATATATATAGTAATATATATATATATATATATATATATATAGTTAGGTAAAGATATATATATATATATATATATAGTAGTATATATATATATATATATATATACATATATATACAAGTGCTATATACATACAAGGTATATATATAGTAAGAAAGAGCAAAAAGATATATATATATATATATATATATATATATATATATATATATATATATATATATATATATATATATATATATATAGAGAGAGAGAGAGAGAGAGTATATATATATAAGAGAGAGAGAGAGAGAGAGAGAGAGAGAGAGAGAGAGAGAGTGCTTTCAGAACAAATGTGATATGAATTCTTGGTTCTACTAATAAAAATTTCTGGCCTCTTGCCAAAAAACATCTCTAATAACTTCTTTAAATCTGCTTTCCCGCCTCTTATTCATTCTGACGGCTCTGTTACTACACTCTTGAGTGCTAAGAACGTCAATAAGACTAGTAGCCCGAATGGTACTTCTTCCCAAGTGATAAATGCGTCTGATTTTGAGCTGGGGCCTGTCCAGGTTGAACTCTAATTTATGTGACTTAATGCTAGTACTTTTCTGCAGTGCTAGAAACGCGCATATGTCCAGCCGATCCTGAAAAAGAGCAGCCCTCTAATCTTTTTATCTGTCCTTTTAAAATCTATGAAACTTCCTTACCTCTCATTCCCAGGATCATAATATTCCTTTATTCTTAAATATCTGAAGTGGCTAAAGATGGCCCCGAAAGGCCTTAAAAAATTATTAACCTCTCCCGTTGGAAATCGAACCTAGGTCCTGAAGAATATTCTTTCAGCGCTTTACCCATTAGGCCAACGATGCTGGGAAGAAGACAGAAAGAAGTTTGTAAATAATTTATTCCGAAAAAAAGTTTTATTTTTAAAAATTAAATTATTTAGGTTTAACGGAAAAATTTTATAAAACATTTCTAATTTTTTAAATGCTTGAAAATATTATATAATGTTAGTTTATCGCAAAATTAACTAAAATTTCTTTCCTTTATCCTTCTTTTCTTCTTCTTCTTCTTCTTTCCTCTTCCTCTCTCCATATATATATATATATTGCTATGTATATATGTTGTTATATATATATATATATATAAGGTTATTAGTTAAGGTTAAGGTTATTGTTATTTCAGTTATATGTTCTGATTTATGTACAAATTCATTATATACATATATATATATATATACAGCATATTGTTTACATATGTTAAAAAGAGAAGAGGATATATATATATATATATATATATATATATATATATACATATATATTACATATAGTATATATATACATATTATATATATTGTTATTGTTATTATATATACATATATATATATATAGGTATGAAAAAAGAACGGTATTAATATGTCTGGGTTGGTTGTATATATACTATACAAGTATTACATATATTATGTTATTATTATGGTTTCAAACAATAAGGGTATGCATACATACATGATGTGTACATCTATATCTATGTATATAGGTAATATATATACATTTATATATATATATATATATATATATATATATATATATATATATATATATATATATATATATATATATATATATATATATATATATGAGAGAGAGAGAGAGAGAGAGAGAGAGAGAGAGAGAGAGAGAGAGAATGCATTTACTAAATAGTATTGAGCGAACCTTATTTGTTCCATAATGATAAAAATTTCTGGTCCCTTTCCAAAAACTTCTATAATAGCCTCTGTGCATCTGCCATTCCCCCCCCCCCTTATTCGATCTGAATTGCTCTTCTGTTATTACCCCTTTCAGAAACCTTCAACTATTTTCCTTCCCTCATTTTTTCACTTAATTTAACACCCATTCAGGCACCCTACCTCCTACTACCTCTTCTCTTAGGTGTTGCGTACTATATTTCTTTTATGAGCATAAACAAATTTTAATTTGCTCAAAGGACTGTAAACTATATTCTTTTCTTTATTACAAGTCTTAAATATAGTTTCATTTTGATTAATTAGATTATTAATAAGATCATTGTAATTATTCGTTTTGATTGTTATTACTATCTTAATTATTGTTGTTATTAACAATAATTTCTCGTGAGAATTCATTATTTTTATTTTAGCAACAATTATCTAAATACAATTTTACATATTAATACAGACATTTGTAACCATTGATATCTGACATTTATTACTATTAGCATTTATTATGAAATTCCTGCCACCGATCTAAATGAACTTTAAAGTCTTGTGTAAATTATTCTACCGCAATGTCACCAATTGTAAGTTTGACCTGAATTAGTAAAAGACTTTCTTAGGATGGCGGGGTAAAAACGACAAATTTTATCTTCTAATAGCCACAAAATTTGATAGCGTTAACTATACTTTGGTGTTAGGTTTGTCTACACAAGTTTTTTTTTTATAAGCCAGTTATTTCATCTAATTTTTTATTTTCATGTTAAAAATATTTATAAAAGAAGTTGAAAAAATTTGAAAAAATAAGACCTTAATATTTTATAAATATAACAAATAATAAATATTTATAAAATAAACTATGCTTTCTTTTAAAACTTTTAAATTACTAATTATTCTAATAAATATGAGGTAACTAAATTATTTTACTATTGTAAATAATTACATTACAATAAATTTAAATAAAATTTTCTAATAACTAAATCGAATCCTTATTTTATTATTTAACAAAGGAAAGTAAAGAAATTCTATCTAAGGTGTCAGAAAATAAATAAATAGAGTAAAAAATGACTTAACTGTATGTGTTCATGTTCGTACAAAATGAAATTTCTTTCAATTCATGTCCTTCAGCATTACAAGAAACCAAAAAAATAGCTCAAATGCTCATTAAACTGCCGTCTGTTGTCTCCATATGTGATCGCACAGGAATATCTGATAGAGCTGCTGCAGCAATAGCAAGCGCTACTTTGCAGTACTTAGGTTTAATAAATAATGATAAAAGTAAAGTAATCGATCGAATGAAAATTAGACGAGAAAGATCAGAGAACTGGAAAAGATGCATTCAAGACAGTAAGGGTCTGATAACCGAAAATAGGGGATTGTTTTTCATTCAAGAAAGAAATAAGATTCAAGAAAATAAAGAAAATAAGTTTATAAATGCTTACCACAGAAGATAATGCTTCGCTAGCAAAGAAACCAAAACTCTGTTGTGAGCTACGTAACACCAAGATCTGCATTGAAAAGATATTGCAGAGGATATATTGAGTTTTCTGTAGATAGCGGTAACATAACGAATAACATTTAAATTTTATCTTGCCATATTGAATGTGATAAGCACAAATACTGGAATCAATAATGGTGTGATTTCGTTGTTGGAAACAAAATAGGAAGATCACTGCAATGGTTTGTTTGCTTATTCCATTGTAACGAACTGCTTTTACGCCACCTTTTTTATTCTTTAGATGGGAAAACTATGGGTCACAATGAGTTTAAAGGAGAACTAGGTAAGCACCTTCAAAACTGCCATGAGCTTCCTGTGGTACCCTTTTTACCAATTGAAAATAACCTTCTTTCATTAGAAAATATAAGTGATTTAAGTACAGATCAGAAGTACTTAATGGAAACGTGTATTGCTGTATCTAGTGAAAACTGCTCGTTGGATTTATCTTTGAAAAACCCTGGAAAACTTGCTAACTCAAGATGGCTTACATTAGCAAATCGAATACCTCGATTGTATGTGGCAACTGAAAATCCAACCAACAACCCTCAAATTCTGGCTAACTTTATTGTAAAAGTTCATGCACCCGCTTGGTTTAACATTAAGTTGAAACCTTCATGCTCGAATGGTTTTAAAGATCTCTGGAAACTTATTTCTTACTCAAGCTATATAACTACTGATCTTAAAAAAGTAATAGATCCAGTTATTCAAAGAAACGGATACTTTGCTGCTGAGGAAAATATTCTTTTGTCCATGCTATGAGATAAGCGCAAGCATATAAGAGAGCTTGGTTTGGTCAGACTTCTAAAAGCAAGAGCAGAGAGCAGAGGTGGATTAAAGATTACATTTATATGATCCTATGATGCGACATTGAAATATCAGCCCCCAATGACAAGGAATATTTCCAATGATTCCCTTAAACAATTCCTTACGAAAAACCTCAGATTCACCTGTTCTGGAGAATCCGTTAATTGACTTTTCCATGTTCCCATGTCAAACACAAGCTGTGCAAAGAGCTGTTAAACTAGTTACTGGGTCATCTCTGTCTGTCTGTAGATCATCTTCAAGGGAAGGTTTTATTAATGCAAAAGTTGTATCTCAAAAGAATATGCCAAAATTCGATACAAAGAATAAACATTTCAGTGTGCCAACGCAGTGAAAAACAAACATTTTTAAGTGTTGGGAAATTACTAATCTTATCAAGGATTTAATTCATTTACATTTTTGGTTCCCATTATAAAGAAATTTTTGTATACATATACTGTACCTTATAATATGCAATTTACCTTGTTTCCATTTCTTTTATTTAAATTACTGTAACATGTGTTAACAAATCATAATAAATTGGTAAAAAATGAGAAAAATTCAAAAATTTGCTCTAAAGTCAATTTCTTATTGTGCAGACTGTCTTTCTTTTTTTAATCTAAGAAGACTTTATTGTTACTAATTTCACTACTTCACAGTAAATGTGTATAACTGCATATAACTTCAATAAAAATAAATGGCTAAACGTGAACAAATTTATTAAATTCCTCCATAGCTAACAAGGCTCTTTGCGGCACCTCAAAACGTTGTAGTAGAGCAATGAAATTTTGTAATCTTTATTATGAATCTAAAAGGCAACTTTTGGCCGCTATTAGAAATCCCAAATCGAAAAAAAATATTTTAGTCCGGTTTTCATTCCACCCTAGTAACCAGGTCTTAAGGTTTGTATCATTTCAACAAAGTACTTCAATTCAATACTTAAAAATGAGACGTTGTTAGCATAAAAAAAAAAAAAACTTTGATATTTTTTTATCAAGAATTTCTTTTTAACGAAGTTGCCATTTTAATTGTATATTTAGACAATTTCTTGTTTTTGATGTGTCAGATACAGATAACCATGTTTTCATTGTTGAATGTCTTGCAGCCATCTAAAATTAGATGAATCCCTTTCTTCTACATCTGTAAGATCCATACTTTCAACAGTTGTATTAGCACTTGATTCACTAGATTTGCCAGAATATGACAAGCGCTTACAAGGTTTTTTCAGATGCACTTTTATTCTTTCAATTTTATTGCTATTTGCATCACTGTAATATTTACATTTTACTTTGCTGGTGCCTTAGACATTCACAACTTCAGTCCATTCATTTCCTAGTTTTCTTCCGGATCCCAGAGTCTTTGGCATTACTGTTATAATCAAACACAAAATTGTAAACAAACAATTAAATTAATATGAATTTGATAATTTTGAAAGAAAGAAATTTTCCCCGGGGTTTTTCGGGTTTTATGTGAAAAAAACCGAAAAAACCCGGGCCCACTGGGCTTTTTCAAAATTATATATTTGCTCCCCTGTGTCCACTGTCAATCCCCTTCAGCTTTTTAATATTTTCCTATACTTTACTATTTGTCATTTTTTTTTATTACATCTGTAGCTATATCTTTTATCATATTTGGTTAATTCCAGCTTTATTAGTTTTTGAACTTTTCTTTTTGTTCCTTATACTATCCAAATAGCCTAACCCATTTCTGATACTTTCATCTTTAGTATTTCTCTTATGCCTATTTATTTCCTTCCTTTTTCAGATTTCCCCTCTTATTTTTTCTGTTATCCAAGGTCTTTCTATCTTTTTACCAGGATTATCTTCTTTCTTCCTGCATGTTTTAGCAAAACTTTGTCTGCTATTTGTTTAATATACTTACTCTTTCTTCTAAGTTTTCTATATCTTCATTTTAAATTTTGCTTTCCAATTTTTATACATATCTTTCCAAAAGCTCTGGTTCTGTACTATTTTTAATATTGCACCATTTCGCCTTTTTAACAGATTTTGACGAAATATCAATATTTTTTTCCGATGATCAGTTTTTTTTATATATGTCATCTCCATGTAAAAGTACTAAAACAGTGGTACAAAACCTCTCTCATATATAAATTTAATTAAATCTCCTAAAATATTTTTTCTTTAAATTCTTTAAATTAGGACCTAATAAGCTTAGATTATAAGTTGTGTTAATTATACAAAGTAAATCTGTTTATTTAATCAAACTTTTCATAACCTTACAGATTTTTAGAATGTAAAAAGAAATGATATATGAAAACAACGAATGAAGTTGCTTATTAAAAATATCGTAAATTTGGCAATTTTTTATTAACATTTGGCAATGCTGTTTCTAGGAATATCAAAACATCAATTGATTTTAAAATATAAATTTTTTTTAAAATCTGTTGAACTTGACTATTACCAGTTGATCTTTTCCACTTTGCTATTTAGTTGTACTTGTATTAAATTATGATATGATAAGTACTTCTTGTTCTTCATCTGTAATCATTGAATGGAAATGTCTACTCATACCTTTATTAGCTAGTGCAAAATCTATAACGCCTCAAGTTATTTATTTCTGTCTTTATTTTATTTTATACATGTTCGTGGTATGGCCTTAACATTAGCACCACTTAACAAATTTTTGGTTTAAAAAAACTTTGTATTTAAATCATAAAATTAATATAATAAATATCCTCTGCACTCTTCACTAGAATTTAGTAATTTCAGCTCGAACACACACCACACACACGGTCACATTCTATGCTATCAGTTCTCAGGCCTATGTTATGGTTGCTAGCATTTGCCGCACTTATATTCTGTGGCTGAACTATTCATTATACTGTAATTTTTCATTATTGCATTAAATTATAATTTGATAAATCAAATATTAAATCTTAACTATATTCAAACTGACTTTCGGTCTGTAACTTCACATTTACTATATGAGAGATTTACATGTGTATAATTATAGACAGACATTGGCAAAGATTCGCGATTACCCATTTGGCTTATTCCAACACTAGGCCAAAATTTGACTAGGCTAAGTCTATAAAGAATAAAGCGCAACGGGCAACGATATACCAATATCCGTGCCCGATTAACAAAATTTATAAAGGTAAAGATGTCAAAAAGAAAAACATGTTACAAAGGAAATTGTACTTTTCATTATGAAAGCTACATATTTTTTCTTTAATATTAAACACTATAAAAACTCTTATATTTTTCCACATATAAACATTTTCGTTTGTGCATTTGTGTTTACAAACGTAAGAAATGCTCTAGTTTGCGTTCGTTTATGCCAAACTTAGCGCAAATCGGAAGAAATGCTTACCAAACGTAAGAAATTTCCTTAATTCTGTAACGTTGGTATTTCCCGTGCTTGCTAAATTTAGCACGTTCTTGCGAAAAATGTAAACAAAAAATTGGTGGCTGGGAGCAGGCAGGAAATTATTTTTAATTTATATATATATATATATATATGTATATATATATATATATATATATATATATATATATATATATATATATATTATATATATATATATATATATATATATATATATATATATATATATATATATATATATATATATATATATAATGGATAAGGAGGTTTGTGAGTAATAACTTTAAAAATAATAAGATTGTGCTAAATATTTGTAAGGTAAAGTTTGTGAGTAATGCCTTTAAAAATAATAAGATTGTGCAAATATTTGTGTGGTATTCATATTTTTTCCTGTTTGATATATTTGTAAAGAAATCAAATGATAATGTTTTCACTACGTGGTAGGCCCGTTTGAATTGATGAATGTTTCATTCAATAAAATCAGCTTTAAGTCTAATTTCTTCCAAATCGATAACTCCATCACAATAGTTTATCAATTATTTGTAATATAAACCATTTGTTTTGTTATTTTCTATTTCTGTTTATTCCAAATCGACGGGCTCCATCACAACAGTTGATTCCAACTGTTTGTAAACAAAAGTAAACCTCATAAGAATTCGTGGTCGTTTTTGCTAAAACTGTGTAAGCATTTCTTACTGAGCGTAAGCAAAAATGACAAAAACGAAAACGGTCTAAATTTCTTCTATTTTGTTCATTCATTTAAGGCGTTTTCGTTTGGTCATTTGAGCTTGCAAGGAATAAATTTGCGTTCGTTTTGTGAAATTTAGCACAAAATCTGTAGAAATGCTTACCAAAAGTAAGGGATTTCTTAATTCTGTAAGGTTGTTATTGTCAGCTAAGACGTTTTCGCTTTTGTCATTTGTGCTTATAAACGGTAAGAAATGCTTGAGTTTGCGTTCGTTTTGTCAAATATAGCACAAAACAAATGGCGACAGAAAGCAGGCAGTAAATTATTTTTTATTTTTTTTATTTTTATTTTTTTTAATTTATTTTTATTTTTTTATTTTTTTACAATGGATAAGGAAGATCTGTGAGTAATAACTTTAAAAATAATAACAGTGGGCCAAATATTTGTGTGGTTTTCATATTTTTTCTTGTTTGATATATTCGTAAAGAAATCAAATGATAATGTTTTCACTACGTGGTAGGCCCGTTTGAATTGATGATGTTTCATTCAATATAATCGGCTTTAAATCTAATTTTATCCAAATTGCTAAACTCCATCGCAATAGTTGATCAATAATTTCTAAAATAAACTATTTGTTATCTTGTTTTATTTCTATTTATTCCAAATCACCGAGCTCCACCACAACAGCTGATTCCATTTGTTTTATGAAAAAACTCTTATACCCTTCCAAATATGTTTCTTCTATTTATTTCATTTAATATTTAGATTTAAGTTGTAACACAATGTTTTAGTTAGATTTTTCCTTCACTAATTTTGGCTTTAATTGTCAAAAGTTCACTAGCGGAACTATAAGGTTTTAAAAAGTGATATATAAGTACAATTGTGAATCTACATTAGCCTTACCTGAATTTGTTGTTTCAAAGATTTTTTTTGCTCTTTGAATAAGATCTTGATAGTCCATAGATAACTCTGCCTTATGGTTGTAGTAATCTATCACTTAAAATCTTAGTTAGGGTAAATTTGATTGGTGAGAGGATAAAGAGAATAAAGATAGGTTGATAGTGAAAATATTTGAAAAGAAATGAAGAAATTTACCTCTATACCCTTTTTACATTTTGATTACTAACTTTGATTACATTACACAAACACGACTAAATAGTACCGTTTTGAATTAGAAGTGATTCCGCAGTTGTTATTTTTTAGTGAAATTTAGTGAAAATCGATATCCCAGGGGGACAAAAATATAAATTCCACTAAAACTAATATACTGAATATAGCTAATAGTTTCTATATCCTAAAATAAAATACTATAATGAGCAAAATAGAAAATATATATGTGAAAGTATATAATAGTTTTTATATCCTCCCACTGAAGAGTTGCAATGAAAACCATTGCAATTAAAAGAATTAAAGTTTTACAAATCAGATAAATTCCTGCGAAGGAATTCTTGACACTTGACAGAGCCTGTCTAAGAGGTCTTTCTTTGACTGGATTGAGCGGAGCAATTTGATTCTGTTGAGAGTCAAGTTGAGGTGAATTTATACCTGAAGTTGTACATCTACAACAGCAGTATCACTATTACTTTGAATAACTGAATTTGAATTTGATTGATCAACTTGATCTGTATTTTCATTGTTTTGACCATCTGAATTGGAGAGATCACTGCTTGCCTCAGCATCAGTTTCTCCACTGGAGACAGAGTGGGTAATAGATAACTCCAATGGGTAGAGATGATAAATAGAATAATAGTGACAGGTTTGTCCATCTCCCCTTTTAATAACACACTCCTGATCTTATCGTCATCACCAACAATGACTTCCAGAACTTTACCCAAAAGCCAGAAGGGTCTAGGTTTGTTAGTGTGTGAATCAGAACTATATCTCCTCCAACCTTTATTCTGTTGGTCCACTCTGACTGATAGAGATTTCTACTTGTCTTATGCAAATTTAATAGATAAGACTCATACCATAAATCTCCAAACTTACCTGGAGCAGTTGGTTATGGCTAAGTCTGTTGTGAGGGAGAAGTTTTTTCCATATATTGGGGTGGAAACTTCATTGAATATGAGGTTTGAATTGCCATAAGGCGCTTCAAAAGGAATTTGGAGCAATAAATTCCAAATCATTATCTGAAGACCTATAGGTTAAAGGTCTGGAATTGAATTAATAACATTGGTGATATTTGAAATACTTGTTAACAGTTGAAAGTAAGTTAAGGTTGCTTTACCTATAGTTTTATAGAGACACCCCTTAACTGTTCGTATCATTCTCTCCCAAACTGGATCCCACCCAACTGGAATAGACTGGAATCTTGTAATGTTTGATGTTATTGATACGCATATGTTCTGAGAACATATTTGAAGACAAAGATTCTAACAGTATATTTCCACCTTGTTTGAAATTCCTGGCATTATCTGAGTACAAATTGGCTGGTATGCCATATATATTTGTGAAACGTTGGAATGAAAGTAAAAGGATTCAGTGGACATATCTGGAAGGACATCAACATGAATAGCTCTGATATTACAGGTGAAAATTAACAGATACATTTTTTGAAATTCCTTATCATTAATCTTTACAACGAGATGTGCCCTGTAAAGTCCACGCCAGTATGCTCAAAAGGACGCACAAAATTAACTCTATGATGAGGAAGATTAGTCATTTTTGATATTTAAAGGGTATACTGTTAAATTTTTTTGCATACTATACAGTCTGACAAAACATTTTTTACAGCCTGCCTGGCCTTGGTAATCCAGAGCCATGAGCTCTGATAAAATTGATAGTGGTTTGAACACCCAAGTGTTGACATCTTGAATGAAAGTCTCTTATTATTAATTTAGTGAGATGATGATCCTTGCCAAGAAGAATTGGATTTATCACATCATCATTATAAAAAAGTCTTGGCAATTCTCCCTTTGGATCGGATTAGGCCTTTATCATCTATGAATAAGTTAAGTTGATTGACCAGCAGTGGAATTTCATCCTTTTTAGGATTTTGGAGAAATAATATCTCCTTAGAAAACAATGCTGCTGCATTATCTTCAACTAATAGAGTTGGGCTTTCTGATAACAATCTTCATCCAGCCCTTTACTCCTGCTAATGAATTTGAATATTTTGAAGTTACTTTATAAAGCCTATGCACACTTGAGTAATCTTTAAATTGTAATAAAGACTGAGTAGCTACCACAGATGTGTGACATAAGTCTTTTCCTTATTGGCATCAGACAAACATTTAAGTTTACTAATAGGCCATTGAGATTGATCTAGGAGAATCCAAGAAGGACCCTTTAGCCATAATGGCAATTTTGAAAGAAAAATAGAAGTTGTAACACCTCTGGTAATCAGATCTGCTGGGTTTTCAGCAGTATTGATGTAAACATAAGAAATGGATACTTTGTACTCTAGCTCAACTTGATTTTTTGATTTGATAAATTTCTTTGAGCCTATTGTTAACAAAAATATTTTTATTTTTTGCCTTTCCAGACAGGAGCCATGAAAGGACAATTTGAGCATCTACAAAGACCTTTATGTTTTTGAACTGTACATTTTGAAATTCTGATAATATTGATTTGATACACTTGAAAAATAAGAACACAGATAACAACTCTAAAGAGGGCAAAGCCCTAGATTTGAGAGGGGCACCTTGGCCTTTGAGAATATTAAATTAGAACCTTGACCTATACTATAAACTGCAAAACCATAACAAGATGAAGAAGCATCACAAAATACGAATAAAGAGTTTGAGGGAGAAGGGGAGAAAGCACACCTTTCAATTTCAATATTATGTAATTTATTTAAATCTGAACAAAGAGAAGACCAGGAAACTAAAACATCAGCAGGGACCTTTTCATCCCAATCGAGACCTAATTGCCATAATTTCCTAATTAATAGCCGACCTCTTAAAGCTACGGGTAAAAGATATTTAAAGGATCAAAAACCTTTGACACAGCAGATAACAACAATCTTTTGGTATTTGCATCAGCATTTACTGAAAATTTTGCTAGTTTTAACTTATCTGTAAGAGGATTTAAAAAAGATATCCAAGAACCTTATCTTCTGATTCCTGATGTTGAACTATTCAACCCTCTTCTTCCATAACAGTTCTTAATTGATCATTATTAGAGTCCTAACTTCTAAGATGGAAACCACCATCTTCCATTTTTTTGTTGCATTCATAATAAAGTTCTTTTAAATGTTGTAGATCAGTGCCACTAATAATTAAATTATCAACAAAAAAATTATTTAATAGAATCTGAGTACATGCATCATCCTCATAAGACTGAGCATGATGCTTAATGATATAATTGAGGATGAAAGGTGATGATGTGAAACCAAAAACTATGGTTGAGTATCGATAAGCCTTTAATTGACCATTACTTTTCCAAAAAAAGCAAAAGCGATTGTGGTCTTCGATAGATTTTAACTTAATCTGAAGGAAGGCTTGTTTAATGTCCAACATGACAAACTGATTTGATCTGAACCGGAATAAATGACCCAACAAGGAGGACATAAGATCTGGTCCAGTATAGGCTGCCTCATTTAGAGATGGTAAAGAATTAGTTTTAAGAGAACAGTTAAACACAGGCCTGACCTTTGTTGATACTTGTTCATCAGTTTTGATAATAGGTCTGTGAGGAACCCAATATAATTTTTATACCAGAGGGAGATATTAATTGAACTCTCTTCAATAATACCATCAGCTAATTGTTGCTGAAAGACATCATCATAGGCTTTAATCTAAATCTTTACTTTCCAAATTTTTATGAACTCTATTAAGCACTGCAAGAGCAATGTTATAGTTTGATGGCAACAAAGGAAGTTTATCTTCAATCCATGGAAGATCTATATGATATTTTCCGTCTTTGAACTCTATACCACCTTTGAATTTTTCAATCTGTTTCAAATCATCTTCAGATTTATTATTATTCATACCTAAGGACTCTAATTTGAACATGTTTTCTAATCCTTGCTCTACCTCAGAATTACTTAGTATGTGGCTTAAAGGATTAAAATAAGAATGTACAGGGTTTAAGACTGCATTAACCAAAGTATGGTTAACCTGCAATTGATTTTGATTTAGATTTTGATTTTGAATATGATTATGATTTTGAACAATTGATGATGGATTTGAAACTCTTATTTGATTATTGTATATAAAATAAAATATTTTAAATGGAATAATAGAACCATCTCTCTAACTTAAAAGCAGATCCACTCATACATTTAATCAATTCTAGTTGAGGGAAATACTCTATTAAATCGATGCCAATTAAGGCATCCAAATCGAAAAATGAGTTATTAAACTCTTTATAGCCAGAATCAGCCAATTTGTAAGATTTATTTTTTAAATTAATTAGAGCCTGATCTACGAACTTAATCTCGTAACTTAATTTAAGATCCTCATCAACCAAAAGAGGAAGGGTGAAACAAGACTGGTCCATATATACATCAAGAACAGTCTCTTTCAAACTGCGGGTATTAATACTTTGATGATTCTCTACAGATATATTGAGTGCTTTGATGATTCTCTACAGATATATTGAGTTCGTCAAGCACTCTTTTAGAAAGGTAGGACCTTTGTGAGCCACAGTCGACTAGGCATCGAACTGAAGCCGAAACTTTACCTCTACCAATCCTTATAGTAATTGATGGCAACAAATATAAATTGTTGGTGCTTTGGTTAAAACTAAGACATACATTTGTGAGAGTGGAACTTTTCCTTTGCTTACAAAGAGCAGTAATATGACTTCTTTTATTGCAAACTTGGCAACTGAAAGAAAGTTGCTCCTCAAGTCCAGGACACTGATCTGCAGTATGTTTAGTACTTGAACATTTGATGCATAGATTTATTTCATTACACCTTTTAATTCTTAACTCATATGTTTGATGACCTTGTGATGAACAAAACTTACAAGATTTTGAATAACCTTTGATTTTAGAAGTGGAAGAATCAATACTATGAGAAGCTTCATTTCCACTAACTTCATTAGTATGAGTTTTGAAATTCTGCAAAGCAGAATTGGAGTCAGGCCTATTATTAGATTTTAAGGACTCATTCGTCCTTTGATTTTCATTAATTTTAAATTTAAAATTAGTTTTATCCGAAGTATTTATATTTTTAAATTTTGAATAAGTATTATGGGGAGGAACTTGATTGAAATTTTGACCTTTATTATGATTTGACGTTTTAGCAATATTTTTGATAACTTCATTATAGGGTAATTGGTATTCAACTTGCGAGTAATTTCCTTTACTACCACATTAGGTAATTTTGATAAAACTATGTGGCTAAGTACTACTAATCCTGTAGCCTCCTCAAGATATTTGAGGTTATAACTCTCAAGTTCATATATTAATGTTCTGATATCATTTAAGTAAACCCTAGTCGCATTATATGTTGGTCAAATACTGGTTTTAAAGATATTATTTTTTTAATAATTTCATCAATGATGAAATTTTCGTCTAAAAACGTTTTGTCTAAAAGTTCAAGAGCCTTATTATAATTATTATCACTAATAGAAAGATTCTGAATCAGAGAGTATGCATATCCTCTTAATTTATTTTTTAAGCAGTGAAGTTTAATGGATTCACTTAAATTTTTCTGTAAATCTAAGGAACTCTTAAATTTTGAAATGAAGGTTTTATAAGCAAACTTATCAGTTTCATTGCCCTCAAAGAAACCACAATCTATAGCTCTAAGAACAGATTCACTGAAATGAGAGCAAGTATTTTTTGGAGGGGTGGAATTTTGATCCCTTTAGATTTTAATTCACTTAATTTTGATTTAATCGAGCATTGGTACTGAATCTGACTACACAACTCCTTATTATGAAACTCAGGAATGAGGGAGTCAACTTCATTATCATTATATATTTTTATTATATTTGTATTCTTTTGTTTAATATCTTTTAACAAGGACTCTACTTCCTCTACAAGATCCTTTACATAAACTGCATCTTTATCTTTATTATTTTCTATAGGCCTACTCTCTATTTGACCAAGATAAATATTTACTTGTGCCTTGAGGGATGAAATGGCTTGAACTATAGGCTTAGATTTTTTAGTAACTCTATCAAGAAGGGCTTGTATCTCTGGGTCAGACATTTTCGCTGAAATTTGGCTAGAATGACCCAAGGACAAATGAAACCTTGAAGAAAGATGAAATAATGAAAGATAGCCTACCACCAGGCCAAATTATTTGATTTGAATTTTGAAAAGGTCTATTAGACCAAAAAAAAAAATTTGAAGTTGAAAGTGATCTAGGCCTATAATGCCTAACTTTGAAATTAAATTTTTTGAGGAAAAATGAGATATGGCCTACCACCAGGAGACAAATTATTTGATTTGAATTTTGAAAGGGTTTAGAAGACCACACACACACAAAAAAAACAAATTTTGAGGTTGAAAATGACCTAGGCCTAGGCCTAGGCCTAAGTTTGAGCTTGAATTTTTTAGGAAATCACTGTAATGGAAGGGTTAGCAATGATGCATTGCTTACCTAACTCTCATACCAAATTTTGAATTAATTAATTAAGACTAACTAATCTTAGGACAAAAACACCAATAGGCTAGTCTCGATAGGCCCTCGCGTGGCTTCTACCGTCTATTATTTTCTTATATTAAAATAAACCTTAATTTTAAATGATTTTGACCTAATAATACACAAATTATCGAAAACTGCTATAAGCTTCGGAGATAGTTTGATTGTAATTTGCAATTGATAGGCACGAGTTATCAAGAACTTGCAACAAATTCGTTCGTTAAGACCAATATAGATTACACAATTGACGAAAATTTAATCTAAAGCAGATTAAATTAATTACAAAAAAATCTTTGAAAGATATAAGGTTTTAAAAAGTGATATATAAGTACAATTGTGAATCTACATTAGCCTTACCTGAATTTGTTGTTTCAAAGATTTTTTTTGCTCTTTGAATAAGATCTTGATAGTCCATAGATAACTCTGCCTTATGGTTGTAGTAATCTATCACTTAAAATCTTAGTTAGGGTAAATTTGATTGGTGAGAAGGTAAAGAGAAAAGAGATAGGTTGATAGTGAAAATATTTGAAAAGAAATGAAGAAATTTACCTCTATACCCTTTTTACATTTTGATTATTAACTTTGATTACATTACACAAACACGACTAAATAGTACCGCTTTTGAATTAGAAGTGATTCCGCAGTTGTTATTTTTTAGTGAAATTTCTGGTTAATTATATTGAAGGGGACAAAAATATAAATTCCACTAAAACTAATATACTGAATATATCCTAAAATAAAATACTATAATGAGCAAAATAGAAGATATATATGTGAAAGTATATAATAGTTTTTATAGAACATTACCACGTTCTTCACTTTATTTTCAAAATTGAGTTCAACCTGTTCATGTGTTCAAAATCAAAGTTAAGTTTACATCAAAATGTTAATATAGGTAAGGAGGTAAATTTCTTTTCATTACTATCAATCTTTTATAAAAACTATTATATGCTTCCACATATGTATCTCTTCTATTTTGGTTTTATTTCAAGATATAAAAAAATATTATATACTTTCGCTTATGTCTCTTCTATTTTATTTTATTTTTAGTACCGTATTTAGATGTAAGATATAAAAAAGTCATATATGCAATTTAGTGGA
>JABUQX010092275.1:37500-47500 GCA_015478945.1 Trachelipus rathkii | reverse complement strand
AAATTTGTGAAAAAAATGAGTATTATGCCTTTGGCATTTCATTTCTCATAAGTGAGCTTGAAATTAAAATAAGCCCTATGCAAAATATTTTTACAAATAATTCTCTTATTGAAACTGGGTTCTCTGGTTTAAAAAGACTCGAACTTCAGCTTCCTGAATTTGATGGAAAGCCTGAAGACTATGATAGATTTATAAAAAACTTTGAAGAAATTATGGATAGGGAAAAATACAATAAATTTGCTAGGCATTCTTGTTTAATGAAACAGCTCAAAGGTCCAGCTAAAATTTTAATCCAAAAAAGCCTTATGGCAGATATGGATTATGACATAGCAAAAAATTTGCTAATAAGCGCATTTAGTAATAAATCCTTACAATAGTTTCAGTAATAGAAAAACTTTTAAAATTAAAATTAACTAATAACTTTAATTGGATCAGCGATGCCAAGTTGATAGAAAGCCAAGTAGATAGCTTAAAAATAGCTAGTAAGGTGATTTGCCAATACTTTTTGTGGAATAGTTTGTCTGAACAATATCAAACCCAATACATAAACATTACAAATAATACTTATCCAACTTTAGATGAAATTTTAAATAATGCATTTGAAATCTATAATAGGATAAGCAAAAATGGGCTAGTGAACACAAGCACAAACTCAAAAACAAATGCAAACGTACACACTGCTAAAACCACATCACAAGTTGAGAAAAAACAAATAGCTTTAGCTACTAATATTGATGTAAATCAAAAACAAGAAGCAAATACTGAGACAACAAAAAGGGTGGGTTGTTCTATTTGTCAAACATTGCAAACAGCAGATTGCATGGACCATAAATTGTATAGCTGTCCAAAATTAAAAACACCTAAATCCAAATTACAAAAAATTAAAGAATTGGAAGGTTGTACTAGATGTGGGTATTTAAATCATAAAATTGAAAACTGTAAGTTCAAATTTAATGTTAAATGTAGAAATTGTAATGCATGGCACTCCTCTTTTTTGTGTATTAAAAAAACAAAATGGACCTAACCCAACACAAAAACCAAAAGTCAATAAAAATAAAAATAATGCACAAACAGAAACATCAACCAATGTTGTTGAACTAAATGTTACTCCTGTAGAAAATCGTTCTTCAGAACAAGTAGCAAATTGTTTGTTATTAAGTTCCTTAAATGTAACAAGTACTCAAAACATAGCCCTTCCTACCTTCACCACAACTTGTATAAATAAAAACAATAACAATCAAGATTTGCGGGTTTTATATGACTCTGGGTCGGAAATAAATTTTATATCACAAACAGTAGCACAAAAAATTAAATAGAAAGTTGTACAATCTGAAATAATGTTTAATATAAAGGGTTTTAATGAGAAGATAAATATTATCAACTTCTAGTGCTAGAAGTAGATGTAAAAAATAAACAATAAGACAAACAATGTAGCAGCGTTGTCCCTGCAATACAAACCAGAGTGAATATGCCTTTCCCCCAAATTGTAAAGGCATTTGATGAACATAAAATACCTTTAGCTGATAAGCACCAAAGAAATAAAAATAATAGGGAAATTCATATACTTTTAGGTGTAAATGGAGCCTACATACTACCAATAAATGCATGTTCATTTGGGTTAACTAATAAGAGTTCACTGTTATATTACACTTCTTTAGGGATATTATTAGCTGGAGACTTAAATAAATTAAGGACTCCATTCAATATTCGGTTCACGCTAAGCCTAATTTCCCCCCCCCCTAAAAATGGATATAAAATTCGGAATTTTTAGTCGATTTTGACCCTACAAACACCAAACTGTAGCTTTTTTGCCCTCTAAAACGTCGTTTTAGAGTGTTTTTCTGTGTCTGTAGTCATTCTTTCAGAATTTTAAATTTTTCAAAACCCATGTTTTTGACATTTGTCGTATCAACTTCCAGAGTTTTTTCGAAATGACTTCAAACTTTAAATATGCATAGAATGCATAGAATGGTCCATTACCTACAATATTCACGAAGTACTTTTTCGATTTTTTTTTGTTTTGTGATCAGCGTTGTCCAATTTCAAAACACATTTTTTTTTTTTATTTTAAAATGAAAAATTGCGATAATTTTTTTCTGTTCGTGCGAAGTTGATGAAATTTTCAGGGCATTTGTAGTCAAAAGAGATGCAAATATTTTACTTAGATAATTTCTTTGTATATGCATTAGTTTTGGATTTGTTCTTGGAACAAATTTTCAGATTTTTTTGAAAATTTAAAAAAAAATATCTTTTGAGTATACAAAAAAATTATCTAAGTAAAAAGGATGCATCTAGCCTGACTGTACAAGCCCTGAAAATTTGATGTTGATCGGACAAGAAACAAAACAAAATATCTCAATATTTCACTTTTCAAAACTTGAACCCATTTAGATAAACCTATCCTTAGAATTCTAGATTATAGTTTCTTTGAAGGTAATGAAACTGATATATATTGCCTGCAAAACCTTTATCACTAAATTTAAAAATTCTTTAGATTTGCAGATAAACATAAATGATTCTATAAAACTTTACTGCTTAAAAAATAAATTAAAGGAGTATGCATACTCTCTGATTCAGAATCTTACAATAAGTGACGATAATTATAATAAGGCACTTGAACTTCTAGATAAGGAACTTTTAGAGGAAAAATATATTGTTGATGAAATTCTTAAAAAATCATTTCCCAAAGGCATGTCTATGACCCAACTCATAATGCAACCTGGGTTTACTTAAATGAAATTCTAAAGTTAATATATGAATTATAGAGTTATAAACCTCAAAATCTTGAGGAGCCCGAAGGGCTATTGGTTCTTAGCCACACAATTTTATCAAAATTAGCTAATGTGGTAGTGAAGGAGATTACCCTTAAATTGAATACAAATAATCCTAATTTAAATAAGATATTCGATAGCTATAATGAGATATTGAAAAATATCGCCAAAATGTCAAATCATCATCAAATAAATGTCAAAAATTCAAACAAAACTCTCCCAAAGATACTTAATCAAATTTCAAAAAATTCAATCCTTCAGATATGCCTAATTATCAATTTAAAAATAATGAAAATCGAAGGGCATACGAGTCCTTAAAATATAACAATAGGAGTGACTATTATTACGCTCAGCAAAAAATCAAAACTCGGCCTTATCTATTTAGTGGAAATGAAGCTTCTAAGAGAATAGTGAGCTTATAGTGTTGATTCCTCTACTTCTAAATTTAAAGATTATTCAAAATTTTGTAAGTTTTGTTCGTCACAAATACATGTAATGACAAATTGTAATGCTTATATCAAAATTATGATTCTAGAGTAAAAAGACGTAATGAAATAAGTTTATGTAGTAATTATTCCAGCTCTAAGCAAGGTGTAGATCAATGCCCTGGACTTGATGAGCAACTTTATGTTGTCAAGTTTGCAATAAAAAGAGTCATGTTACTGTTCTTTGCAAGCAACGGAAAAGTACCACTTTAGCGAAAGAATATATAAGTTTAGCCAAAAGCACCAATAATATCTACTTGTTACCATCCATGACTATAGGATGTGGTAGAGGTAAAATTCGACCTCAATTCGGTGCCTTGTAGATTGCGGGGCCCAAAGGTTCTATCTATCAAAAAGAGTTCTTGACAAACTCAATATATCAGTAGAGAGTCATGTATTCTATAAGATATCAAAACCTATTTAGGTATTACCACCCGCAGTCTGGAGGAGACTGTTCTCCGCATGTATATATGGATCCAGTCTTGTTTTTCACCCTTCTCTTGGTGATGAGGACTTCAATTAAGTATGAGATTAAGTTCGTGGAGATCAGGCTCTAATTAAATTAAAAAATAAATCTTATAAAATTTTGGAGATTCTGGCTATAAAGAGTCTAATAACTCATTTTTCGATTTGAATGCCTTAATTTGGCATTGATTTAATAGAGTATTTCCCTCAACTAGAATTGATTTAATGAATGAGGGAATCCGCTTTTAAATTAAGAGATGTTTCTAATCTATTATTCAATTTGAAAATATTGCTAATTTTATTTACCATAATCAATAAAATTTCAATCAACCTTCATTGTTTAAACATCAAATCACCATTCATGTTCAAAAATCAAAAATCATTTGCAGGATTAACCATACTTTAGTTTAATGCAGTCTTAAACCCTTACATTCTTATTTTAATCCTTTAAGCCACATACTAAGTAATTCTGAAGTAGAGCAAGGATTAGAAAACATGTTCAAATTAGAGTCCTTAGGTATAGAAGGTATGCATAATAATAAATCTGAAGATGATTTGAAGCAATTGAAAAATTCAAAGGTGGTATAGAGTTCAAAGACGGAAAATATCATATAGATCTTCCATGGATTGAAGATAAACTTCCTTTGTTGCCATCTAACTATAACATTGCTCTTGCAGTGCTTAATGATTTTATAGAAAATTTTAGTACAAGAATAAGATTGAAAATTTCATAGAAATTTAATGAATAGTATTTCCGCAACAATTAAGCTGATGGTTATTCATTAAAGAGTTCAGTGTATCTCCCCCTAAAGTATAAAAATTATATTTTGGGTTCCTCACAGACCTTTTATCAAAACTGATAAACAAGTATCAACAAAGGTCAGGCCTGTGTTTAACTGTTCTCTGTTAAAACTAACTCTTTACCATCCCTAAATGAGGCAGCCTATACTGGCCCAGATCTTATGTCCTCCTTGTTAGGTCATTTATTCAGGTTCAGATCAAATCAAATCAGTTTGTTATGCTATCGGATATAAAACAAGCATTCCTTCAGATTAAGTTAAATCTATCGAAGACCGCAACCGCTTTTGCTTTTTTTGGAAAAGTAATGGTCAGTTTAAGGCTTATCCATACTCAACCATTGTTTTTGGTTCACATCCCACCTTTTATCCTCAATTATATCATTAGCATCATGCTCAGTCTTATGAGGATGATGCGTGTACTCAGATTCTATTGATAATTTTTTTGTTTGATAATTTAATTATTAAAGATTGCACCTTGAATCTACAAAACATTTAAAAAACTTTAATCATGAATGCAACAAAAAGAATGGAAAGATGGTGGTTTCATCTTAGAGTTGGACTTCTATAATGTCAATTGAGAGCTTGTTATGGAAGGAAGAGGGTAGAATAGTTCACCATCAGGAATCAGAAGATAAGGTTCTTATATATAGTATTAAATAGGAAATAAGTTAAAAACTATCAACCCATTAATTAATGCTGATGCAGATACCAAAGATTGTGTTATCAGCTGTGTCCCAAGTTTTTGATGCCTTTAATATCTTTTTACCGTAACTTTTAAGAGGTCGGCTATTGATTAGGAAATTATGGCATTTAGGTCTCAATTGGGATGAAAAGGTCCCTGCCGATGTTTTAGTTTCCTGGTCTTCTCTATGTGCAGATTTAAATAAATTACATAATATTGAAATTGAAAGGTGTGCTTTCTCACCTTCTACCTCAAACTCTTTATTCGTATTTTGCGACGCTTCAACATCTTGTTATGGTTTTGCAGTTAAAAATGGAATTCTAGTTTTAATATTTTCAAAGGCAAGGTGGCCCCCTCAAATCCTACGGGTTTTTGCCCTATTAGAGTTGTTAATCGTGTGTTCTTATTTTTTTCAGTGTAATCAAATCATATTATCCAGAATTTCCTAATGTACAGTTCAAAAGCATAAAGGTCTTTGTAGATGCTCAATTTGTCCTTTCATGAATCTTTGAAGCAAAAATAAAAACATTTTTGTAAACAATAGGCCTCAAAGAAATTTATCAAATCAAAAATCAGTTGAGCAAGAGTACAAAGTACCATTTCTTATGCTTACATCAATATTGCTGAAAACCCAGAAGATTCATGAGCCAATCAACAAAACCTTACTTTTCTTTCAAAATTGCCAACTTATGGTAAAGGTCCTTCTTGGGAATTCTTTTAGATCATCTCATGCCTATTAGTAAACTTAAATGTTTGTCTAAGGCCAATAAGGAAAAGACTTTTACAATGTAACACATCTTGGTTTTGTTTCTCATTTCTATATAATAATAATAAAAGATTACTCAAGTGTGCATAGGCCTTATAAAGTAACTTCCAAAAAATATTCAAATGCAAAAGTAGGATAAAGGCTTTATCTGTTTTTTTGATTCAGCAAGCGGACTTTATGGTTGAAGATAAATGCAGCAGCATTGTTTGTTCTAAGGAGATATTATTTCCCCAAAATCCTAAAAAGGATAAAATTCCACTGCTGGTCAATCAACTTAACTTATTCATGAGATGATAAAGGCCTAATCCGACCCAAAGGGAGAATTGCCAAGGAAACTTTTATATAATGATGATGTGATAAATTCAATTCTTCTTGGCAAGGATCATCATAACTCACTAGATTAATCCTAAGAGACTTTCATTCAAGATGTCAACACTTTGGTGTTCAAAGCACTATCAATTTCATCAGAGATCATGGCTTCTGGATTGTACAAGACCATTCCAGCTGAAAATAATTTTTTGTCAGACTGGTATAGTATGGCAAAAATGTTTAACAGTATTCCTTTAAAATATCCAAAAATGACTAATCTTCCTCATAGAGTTAATTTTGGGCGTCCTTTTGAGCATACTGGCGTGGACTTTACAGGGCATCTCGTTGTAAAGAGTTTAATGATAAGGAATTTCAAAAATGTATCTATTAATTTTCACCTGCCTTAAAATCAGAGCTATTCTTGTTGATGTCCTTCCAGATATGTCCACTGAATCCTTTTCTTTCATTCCAACGTTTCACAAATATATATGGCATACACCGGTCCAATTTTGTAATCAGATTATGCGGAATTTCAAACAGGTGGAAATATACTTTATGAATTTGTCTTCCAAATATGTCTCCGAACATATGGTATCAATAACTCAAACATTTACAAGATTCAGTCTATTCCAGTTTGGTGGGATCAGTTTGGGAGAGAATGGATACGAACCGTTAAGGGATGTCTCTATAAAACTATAGGTAAAGCAACCTTAACCTACTTTCACTGTTAACAAGTATTTCAAATATCACTAATGTTATCAATTCAAGACCTTTTTAACCTATAGGTTATCAGATAATGATTTGGAAGTTATTGCTCCAAATTCCCTTTTGAAGCTTATGGCAATTCAAACCTCAAATTCAATGAAGTTTCCACCCCAAAATATGGAAAAAACTTCCTCCTTCACAACAAGACTTAGCCATAACTCTTAACTGCTCAAGGAAGAGTTTTGGAGACTTTAGGGAATTAAATGGTATGAGTCTTACCTATTAAATTTGCGCCAGACTAGTAGATCTCTATCAGTCAGAGTGGACCAACAGAATTAAAATTGGAGATATAGTTCTGATACGACACACCTATAAACCAGACCCTTCTGGCTTTTTGGGCAGATTCTGGGAGTCATTGTTGGTGATGACGATAAGATCAGGAGTGGTTATTAAAAAGGGGAGATTGACAAACCTGTCATAATTCTATTTGTCATCTCTACCTATCACATTGAAGTTATCTATTACCCACTCGTCTCCAGTGGAGAAACTGGATGCTGAGAAGCAGTGATCTCTCGCAATTCAGATGGTCAACAATGAAAATACCAGATCAATGTTGATCGCTCAAATTCAAATTCAGTTATTCAAAGTAATAGTGATACTGCTATTGTAGATGTACAACCTTGAACTTCAGGTATAAATTCACCTCAACTTGACTCTCAACTGAATCAAATTGCTCAGCTCAATTCAGTCAAAGAAAGACCTCTTAGACAGGCTGCTGGCTGTCAAATGTCAAGAATTCCTTCGCAGGAATTTATCTGATTTGTAAAAACTTTAATTCTTTTAATTGCAATGGTTTTCATCGCAACTCTTCAGTGGGAGGATAATATAAAAACTATTATATACTTTCACATATATTATATCTTCTATTTTGCTCAATTTAGTATTTATTCAATGGAAATAGTATTTTATTTTAGGATTAGTATTTTATTTTATATTGTATAAATATTAAACTATACAGTATATTAGTTTTTAGTGGAATTTATATTTTTGTCCCTTGCATATAATTGACGGCGAAATTTCACTAAAAAAACAATGCTAAAATCACTTCAAATTCAAAAACCGTACTATTTAGTCGTGCTTGTGAAATCAAATTTTAATAATCAAATGTAAAAAGGGTAATACGAGGTAGAATATTCTTCTATTTCTTTTCAAAATATTTTACTATCAATCTATCTCTATTCCTTTCCTTCTCACCAATCAAATTTTACCCCTTAACTAGATTTAAGTGCTCAGGTTAACAAAAGCCAGAGGCCTTAGTTATCTATGGCTATCACGATCTTATTCAAGGAGCAAAAAATCTTTGAAAACACAATTCAGGTAAGGCGTAATGTAGATACACAATGCCGTAACTTATATATCATTTTTTAATCCTAATAATATTCATTATAAATTTTTTCAGAGGGATTAAAATTACCCAACCGAATACAGTACTGCATCTTGCTTCCATCCATCCATCTCAGACCCAGATCAAATCTTCCGCCCAAATATTATTATTATTATTATTATTATTATTATTATTATTATTATTATTATTATTATTATTATTATTATTATTATTATTATTATTATTATATTTTTTAATGTATAAAAATTAAGTTTTAATACATTGTTTTTTTTAACCATAAATTTTAGATTTTCTTGTCTAATTTTTGAGTAAAATGTTGCAAAATTTTTTTTAATATTTTTTTTGAAACTTTTTTCAAATATTCAGTTAGCCAAACACCTTTGGCTAGGTTTTTTTTATTCAGGATTAGACCAACCCACCATTTATCTTATCGCGGGATTAAGCATGTGTTCTCCCCTCATCATTTATTAAGAGCCACGTTAGAAGACTTGTATATCAATATGAATTATAGTTATTATGAACTTTCGTCTTAAGTTAATGTAGTTGCAAATTATTTTAATAGATTTTATTTGTTTTGATTTTAGACTATTATAAAAATTGAAATAAATTGTAAAATAAAAAATAAAAATCTATATATGTCATTAATGGGGTCTTTTGATTATTTAGCTAACCCTAAGAACTTTACTATCTAACAAAAACAAACTTTTTTGCATGAAGGGATGGGTGGGTAGGGGAGTAGTATACAGGGCACAACTGGCAGCCAAACTGAAAGCCGGAAGTTGCACATGTTGCAAAGCAACATTTTGCAACATCCGGTTTTTCAAGCTTGCCGTGTCAAGGTTAGGGTTTCTAAGATCTGTTAGACCGTTTTTCAGGTCTGGAAGACCAATTTCGGAGGTTTTGAACTCATGGGTTTAACCCCCAAAGGGAGCTTTTTGGTTCCTGGAAGGTTTTAAATGTCGATGTATCGGGATCGTTTACCCCCGAATCGATGTTTAAATTGTCTTTCTACGTGCTTTGGTTGACTTTTTACATTGAAAAATATAATCGAAAGAAAATCATTACTATTAACAACATTCGTTCGATATATCGCTGTAGTTACAGAGGAATATTGGAGGCCGCTGGAAAACTGGAAGCTTTGAATATTGACATCCTGGAAAACTGGGAAAAAAATAAATTAATTAATTAATAAATAAATAATAAGTAAATGGATGGTGGTTAGCATTATGGTATCTCTATCGCACAAACCTCCACTCTTTATAACGTTTTCGAATCTATCTTTAACAGGAAGATTTGGAAACTCAATTTTTCTATATTTATATATATTTTTTGAGTCAATGTACAGGACTCACCACGGCTCACAAAGAAGGGGCCACACTGAGTTGAAAAATCAACATCATGGGTGGGTCCCGGCATATATTAAATAGTCAGTATGGCTTTCGTAAGAAACGCTCGGATGGTCATCTTTCATCTCTACTCTCAGACTGGTTTTCTGATGCTCTTCGGTGAATCTTATGATGTGACGCTAAACATATTAAAGTCTTCAATAGAGTCTGGCACAGCTTTGATTTCTAAACTTCTCTTTCGGTATCTTTTCCTCTCTCATTTCCTT
>JABUQX010092275.1:30000-32500 GCA_015478945.1 Trachelipus rathkii | reverse complement strand
TATATAAATACTTTACAGTATTTATTTTAGATCATTGGTTAAATGATATATTATTCACCTTGGATATGTGCTACTAGATTCTCGAATTGTATGAGTATAATATATCTATGATTGAGCTATGTATCAATGTTGATAATATTTGACCTAACAGGACTCATAAGGTTGTGATATAAATCATCAACTACTGCTCTCATTAATAGAAAATTAGTCAATAAAGATGGACAATTAAATATTTAAATAAATATAAATGAATATAGTCTTTCATTAATTAATTACAAAATTCCTCATAAATGTAATAGATACAAGTGCGAGTCAATATTAAAGTCATTAGTGAGACGTATCTGATAATAAATAATTATAATAAAATGTGGCGACTGACTGGCAGTTGCAATGTGAGTGATGAGAGTGATAAAAAAAAAAAAAAATTGATGATATTAAGATGAATCATAGAAACGAGATGGCGTGTTAAGGCTTCTACGTGGGCTGTTAGAGCTCCATGTCTTGAGCTTCGTCTTCCGAGAAATCTGACATGGAGCTTTCAGAATCGGAAGAGTCAGCTTTCAAGTTTTCCTGTTCTTTCAAGGCCTCTTCGGTTGCAAATCTTTTAACATATTCTGAAAAATTAAGAATGATGATGTTACAATATTGAAGCCTACTTAATTACTTTAATTACAATAACTTGATTCGCTAACTCTCTTACAAGATAGTTTTCAGAATCATATCTTTAATAAAGTTTGTCTGTCTTTCCATAAACATTACTTTACCCATTATATGGAGATTTCTTTCTTGAAAATATTTGGCCTTCCTACAGAAAGACCAGTTAAGGATTTTGCCAATGGAGTTATTTTTAAATGCTTCCTTGAAATTTACATTTGTTCTCCACTCAAGTTCCTTTTATGTAAGATCCATTTCTAATTTGACACGTAACAAAAGTTATTCAATTTATGACGCCAACTTCACGCCTTCACTACAATTAAGATTAATCTTCACATACTTTTGTGTAAGACTTATCTCCATAATTAACTGCTATAGTACATCTGATTGTAGAACTCTCAAACCATGATCGTTTTTCACATATATAATCTTTTCATCTTTAAAGCGTGAGTGTACATCTTAAGGTTCTTTGCTGTTTGATTTTGGGACTCTTTCCTTTAACTTTTTTTTTCTCACCCTCTGATTAAGCGTCAAATTAGGTGATACTATTAAAAATATATTAAAATATCTGATGAAATATTCTTAACCTTAAATACGTTGCTGAGTACTTGGGTTCTATCTAATTTTAGTACTATGCAAATCCTCTGAACATTTACTTTCTACAATACTTTTTTTACTCAAGTGTCTCAGCTACTGCATTCATTTTGTCAATTCAAAAATAATTTATTTACATTCCCTCCTCAAAATCACGACATGATGTAAAACTTCCATAACTTTGATAGAAATAGCAAACAAACTAAGAAAAATACAAAAGATTTGTACTAACTTACCTGCTACTTTTTTCTTGTAGTCTTCCGGTTTATGTAAATACATAGCTGCTGCATCCCCATTCAATGGGTCTATGGGATTTGGATAAGTGAGTAGTTGAGGCAAAAAGCTCTCAAAAATATTTGACAGATCTGAAAAGTAGAACCTCGGTTAAAAGTAATATTAAATATTAAAACTTATAATTTTCCTTTTGGGATATTAAAAATTAGAAACAAACATTCACCCTTAAAAGAAAAGAAATTATAATATATATATATATATATATATTATATATATATAATATATATTATATATATATAATATATATATAATATAATATATATATATATATATATATATATATATATATATTATTATATATATTATATTGATATATATATTATATATAATATATGCCTCGGTGGCGCAGGAGGTTGAGTCGCCGTCGCTCATACGAGAGGACGCTGGTTCAAATCCTCCTCGTAGCAGTTGGAGTTTTTATCTACCAGGGGGCAAGAAATTAAAAACTCGACTGCGAACACGATTATTTGGTGGCGCTGGTTTGGGATAACCGGCCTTAAAAGTTGATTTCCTGTGGTCCCCCGTGTTACCCCTGCAAGGGGATAAAGCACGTTAAAAGGTAGTTTTTATATTATAATATATATTATATATCATAATAATAATATAATATTATATATATATATATATACTTATATATATATATAATATATATAAATATTAGTATATATATATTGACTTTAAGTGAATATTTTTGTTTTCGGCGAGGACCAAGAAAAAGTGGCATTGAGTCAGTAAGGAATGCCTGGAGAGAGAAATGTGAGTTGCCAGCAGAGGCTAGAGAAAGGTGCATAATTAAAAGAGTGAATGACTGGGTTTGTGAGAGGGTATGGTGTGTGGCCCACCTGGGTCAAGGGAAGAACCCCACATTGACGAGATGCCATAGCGAAGCCGTCCGTCGCGGTCCCGTTGAAGCCTAGGGTGGATTTTCTGACTTGCGACGAGTTCTCTCTAAAAGGTA
>JABUQX010092275.1:0-27500 GCA_015478945.1 Trachelipus rathkii | reverse complement strand
GAGCAACTATCGATGCTTAGTGAGTGTGCAGTTTACGAGGGTGTGATGGTGTGTCGATCACATCTCAAATCTTTACATGTGCCAAGCTAGAGAGTGCACTTACACAATGAAGAGCCGCGACGCAATGTCAACGTAACTACAATTGTATTATATGCAATGCTATCTTCATGGATTGCAACATGGATGTTAGTGTACTCAGGGCCTCTAGTGCCTAAACTCTACGATGAAGCTTCTCTCTACCTTCGCAGGGTACATTTACGATTAATCCTTACTATGACTCTGGTGTTTGAGAGATGTCGCGACTCTTCTGAATTCGGTAATTCTAGAAATATTACTCGCTCTATGAGGACGCTAGGAATGCGTTGTGTAAAGAATTATAATCCCAGGTGTATAAACAGTGAATTTGGCTTATCAATTATTACACAGGAGCAGGAGTGAGGAAGTGGTAATGTAGCGCAATATGTTCTCCTGTGGTATTCAATTGGTTCTTATGGAGTGCTGATTTTACTGATTAAGCGAATATAGCTATCCTGGGTTCCACATGACCAACAATGTCTCAACGAACTTTCATTTATTCGTAGGAACATGGCATTTATGTTCAGTGAATTGCTTTAGTGGAGAATGGAGCTCTGTGTCAACTGGCGGCACATGTCAACCTCTCCTCAATATTGTGATTGTCAGGATGATTTGGTTTCCTGTGTCGGTGTGAATTTCTGAAGAAATTTTCAGAGAGAGATTTGTTCAGAGATTTGCTGCACGAGGTGTGTAAACGGAGGGGTTTGAAAGTAAAAGTATGATTAAAGAGTAAACCATGCGTACCTCGGTTGTAGAGTAGGACATATCCTCAATTAGCAGAGCTAAATAAGCAGGTTAAGCAGAGAAATCAATGGTATTAAAATATTTAGGATATAATCGAGTATCGACACAAAAGCGGATACTGGGATTGATGCAGAAGGGGGGACTTTAGTGGTGTAAGTTTACGTGAAATAGTTCGTTGCTAATTGTACATAGAAGTGGCTCGAGTGGCAATTAAATGTGATGCACTGTAACAGAACATATTCATTAGTGCCGATAGGGTCTTACATGAGGCGCAACTATGTTGTTACTGTGTTATATGACTCATATAGTAGAGAACTACAGAAATCGGTCTGGAGAAATAGCAGGTTGGGGTTTATAACAAAGACATACCCTAACAGCTTTCAATGTCATGAATACAGACCCTACGCACATTTTTCAGAAAGAATGGAGGACAATCTTTTGGGCATTTTAGCTGTTGTAGGCAAGAAAATATAAAATGCTGACAAAAAAACGATTTAATTTGCACCAGCCACCTTCCTGCCATTCGACAACATTTCCTACTACACTCTGCATCATCCGGTTCCTTTTTCAATCCACATATATCCTAAATATTTAAAACTCGGACACTTGTTCCAGCTGCTCACCATCTACATAACTTCCACACTGAGGATTGTCCTAACTCACAACCATTACCTTACTTTCTTATCTACTTTTACTTCAAAACCCCTCCTTTACACACCCTGCCAATTCTCTCAACCAAATCCTCTCAAACTTTCTTCAGATTCACCACACAAAACCAAATCATCTGCATACAATAGGTGGGGCACCCTCCACTCACCTCCATTCTCCATCATTCTAACACCATTTCCTGCCACCCCCATATCTAATTCTTTCATAACCCCATCCATAAACAAATTGAATAACCAAGGAGACATAACACATCCCTTCCTCACTCCTCTCTTAATATTAAACCAATCACTTTTAACACCATTTATTCTTACACACGCTTCACTATCGTCATACATACTTTTGATTCCATTCAGAAGCCCATCAACAACACACCACCATATTTAACTAACACCTGCCATAGAGCTTCGCCCTATGAGCTTCCTTATCATACACCTGTTGCAAATCCATAAAACCTAAATACAATTTATTCTTCTTCTCCCTCATTTTCTCAGTCATTTGTTTCAATGTAAAGATTTGATCCACACATCCTCTACCACTCCTAAATGCACCTTGTTCCTCACCAATCAGTCCCTCAGTCAATCAACGCACTCTTTCAACTAAGATACCAGCATATATCTTCCCTACAACACTTAATAAACTAATTCCCCTATAACTCCTACAGTTCCCCTTATATATATAAGTACTATTACTGCTCTCCTCCAATCTCTCGGAATTATACTCTCCATAACTGCTTTATTACACAACTTCCAAATCCAATCAATCACCATCTTACCTCCGTTTCTTGATCATTTTCACAGTAATTTCATCTATACCTGCAGATTTGGCCATTCTTCAACTTTCTCACTCTACCCATTACCTCCTCCTTGCTAATGACTTGCATCCCCAAAATACCTATTCTTTTATACCACCAAACCACACACATTCACTATTCACCTCTTCATTTTACTGTTAATATTATACAGATTTTCAAAGGTGTTTTTTCCCACTCCCCCCTCACATCCATTTCATCAGTTACAAAAGCACCATTCCTATTCATTATTCTAAGCAGGTTCCCCTTAATCTCATTCTTAATCTTTCGCTCTTCCTTCCAGAAGAGCTTCCTATTCCCTTCCTAGTCCCCATTCATCCTCCTTCCGAAACTGTTCATTTACCTCTTCTTTTCTCCTATGTTATGCACCTTTTAGTATTTCTTTTTTCCTCCTTAAAATAATTTTCCTAACATCATTTATTTTCTATTTTTTCATCATTGGCTTTTAGTACATTTTCAACCACGCTTCTTTTTTACTTTTAACGCTTGCATCACCTCTTCATTCCCACCACTCACTGTTAACATTTTCTTACTTTAGCCTCTTTTAGCACATTCACATACTTCCTTTTGCACTGCTTAAACAAACTGCTTCCTTTGTATTTGCTCCAGGACTTGCTCAGTTCAACTTGTTCACATTTTCAACTGATTTACTTGCGAGCGTTCTTAGATTACTTATCCTTATTACCTTGTTCACTTAACTTCTAAACTCTTAATTCTACCCACTTCCTTCCGGATTCCACCTTCCTCTCCATCCAAGCCCCCACTAACTTAAATTTTACATTAAGAACAACCAAAGATTTGATAATCCCATTTCCTAATTCCCTCACTGATTTAAACATCCAACACATACTTCAACATCTCCTTCACCAACACAAAATCAATCATACTTTTCCAATTCGACACCATCTTACCTACACCAACTCTATTATACTTATGGATACTCTTGTGTTATAAGAAAGTATACTTACACACATGCCTCTCTCCTTCACAGAAATCAAACACCTTCCACCATTCTCATTTTCTCCCGGCACCCCAAAATCACTTGTTAAACCATCTCTTTCTGATCACCTATCCAAACCATTTAGTCCCCCAACACAATCAATCGGAAGCTCCTCACTCCATCCAAAAACATCACTCAGATTATCCCAGAAAATTGTACTCTCCAACATTCCCTCAGATGGACCACATGTCACAACAACACATGCCTTGACCTTTTCAAACTTAAATTTAACCATTAGAATTCTAGTACTCACACACACACACACAAAGTCATACCATAGCTCTGTACCACAAGTCACTCATCAAAATTGCAACTCCTTCTCTCCCCCTTCCCTCATTCCTTTCCACACCGCACACACACATTTCACCCACACCACTCATTTTCACAGGTTTCTTTAAAAGGAAACAAAGTAACAGCAAGCAAATCAAATTTCCTATTTCTAAATACTTCCATCACCTCTCTCCACTTCTCCTTCTCAACATTTATCCTCTGACATTCCATGTACCCATATGATTCATTACCAATTCGCCAATTAGAAGGCCGGTTAGGGGATCACGACCTTCCGAGCATGCATTAGCATTCCTAGCAAGAGATAAGTGGTGGTGATAACATGTTGGTGGCACTGGTTTGGGATAACCGGCCTTAAAGTTCGATTTCCTGTGGTCCCCCCGAGTTACCCCCTGCATAGGGGATAAAGCACGTTAAAAGGTAGTATATATATATATATATATAATAATATATATATATTATATATATATATATTAATATATATTAATATATATATTATATATATATATATAATATATATATATATATATATATATATATATATATAATATATATATATATATATAGCGAAACCTTAGTACACAAAGGCCTCTCTTTGCAAACTTTTCAGTTCACAAACTTTAATCTCCAACCAAAAGATGCGTCAATCAAAGAACTGTCTCGGTTCATGAACTGAGCCCAATCACGGTTTATGCAAATGCCTTAGTTGCTGTTTAGCTTTTGTCACTAAAAATCTTTTTTAATTAATTTGAGTTCCTTTTTCCTTTTGATTTCATTTTTTTATTGTACTTCTTTTTTAACTAAGTATTAAATAGGACCCCATGGGACCAAAAAAGTTTAGTAATAAAAAGGAAAAAGAAAAATAACCAAGAGTTCAGGTAGAGATGAAAAAAATAATTGGTAAATATAAAAATGGTGTTTGTGCCAATGATCTGGTTCCTCAGTTTGATCTGGCAAAGTCTATGATCTCTACTATTCTAAAAAAATAGAGATGATAAACTATCAAGGGAGACAATGTAGAAAGAAGAGTGAATGTTATTACCAAACAAAGATCACAGACGCTTGAAGAAATGGAGAATTTACTGCCAATTTGGATAAATGAGAAAATGTTATTGTGTCTGAAAAATCAATACGACTGCAAGGTGAACTTGTTGGTAAAAACCCTAGTACTAGTGCAGATAACGAGGTTTTCCAGGGAAGCTAAGGGTGATTCGAGAAATTTGAGAGGAAAAGTGGCATACATAGTGTGATTAGGCATACTGAAATGTTGTGTAAACAAAAAAGCTGCTGATGAATTTGAGCAGCATCTTAGTGATAATGTAAAGGCTGAAGAATTTCTTCTTCAACAAGTATTCAACTGTGACGAAACTAGCCTGTTCTGGAAAAAGATGCCAAATAGGACCTACATCACAAGAGGAGAAGCCATTACCAGGACACAAACCCAGGAAGGACAGACTTACTGACTCTTTTGCTATGCAGAAATGCAAGTGGGGACTAAGGTCAAGCCATTGTTTGTGTTCCACTTGAAGAATCCAAATTTGTTCAAGAAAAACTGATAAAAAGTAAATTGCTTGTTATGTGGAGTATCAATTTTTTACGGAGTGGATCCATGAAATCTGGCCCAAGTGTGAAGAAATATTTGCAAGAAAAAGATTTAGTACTGTCACTGAAATGCATTAATTTTCTGATGGATAATGCGCCCGCTCAACCCCTTAGCTTGGCAGACAAATTGGTTGATGACTTGAATTTCATCACAATAAAGTTCCTGCCTCTGAACACAATTTCTCTAATCCAGCTCATGGACCAAGAGGTTATCTCGAATTTTAAAAAACTGCACACAAAAGACCATTTTCCAAAGTGTTTTGATATAACCTCTGATACACAATTAACACTCACTGAATCCTGGAAGAATCATTTTCATATCCTACAATGCTCAACTCTAATTTTTTATATGCTTGGCAACAAGTGGTGTACAGAACCACAAATTTAGCCTGGAGGAACCTGTGGTCAGTTTGTTATTGAATCTCTAGGCAGAAACATGGGCTTAGAGGTTAACAATGAAGATGTTAAGGAGTTACTGAAGGACCACAGAACAGAGCTCAATACAGAATTAAACCTCACAAGCAACAACAAAAGACAATTGAAGAAATATCTTCAGAGGAAGAGGAAATAAAGAAGGCTGTTCCAAGTTCCTTAATTCACGAAATGTATGAAAATGGGCTGATTTCACCTTGATAAAGTAGTAGCAAGCTAGAGTATACACAATTTTAATGATAATGCCATGTCTCACTTCAAACAAAGTTTAAAACAGACAGAAACAAAGCACACTCAAACAATGGCTGAGACATACAAAAGAAGAAACTCCAGAAAGCCACTTACCTCAGTTTTTTTTTATGGAGGGGGACTCCCCTTCCCTTCCCCTTATGCCATCAGTTCTCCTCTATACAGGTAAGGTAACATTAAATTAAGTTTTTTGTCAATATTTTTTATCTGTTTAGTATTGTGTTAGATTTCAGGACTTTCCTGAGCCTCAGAAATGATTAACTCATTTTACATTGATTACTGTTTGAAGAATTATTTCAGTTCACAAACTTTTCAGATTATGAACCACCTTGCGTAGCCTCCCTCTCCTTTAGTTTCTTATACACAATGTTTGGGAAGGCATGCCTCACCAGCACCTCTTCCACTCATCTCAAACTCCTCCTCAGTCTTCAGCCTCCACTCCCAAGACCTCACCACTCTCACCTCCCCTCCAGATATCTCAGCCACCTAAGTTGGGCCTTTTCTATCTTATTTCACATAGCACATACCTCTGCTCTCTCTCTCTCTTATATGTTCAAGCCTCATCTCCACTGCCTGTATTCTGCTTCTTGTAACTGTGTTTGTTTTGTTATCCAACTCTGCACCATACATCAATATGGGCACCAAATTTTCTCAAAAATGATTCTTTTCACCTGCAGGTGCACATTCTAATTCTTCAACAAAGGATAGAAAATGTTCATGTTTCTTCCCTATTTACCTATCCTTTCCTCAATATCTTACCCTACTCCTCCCCTATTTCCAAAAACACTTCCTAAATATTTAAAACTTTTTAGACAATATATATATATATATATATATATATATATATATATATATATATATATATATATATATAATAAAAATATATAAAAAATATATATATATATATATTATATATATATATATATATATATATATATATATATTATATAATATATATATATATATATATATATATAAATAATATATATTTTATAGAATATATATATATATATATATATATATATGTATATTATTCCACAATAAAAAAAAATCATCCCATATTATTTTAACTTAAAAAATGGCTTCTTTTCTTCCTGTCTAGTAACTGTTTCTTTGAACACCAAAGAAAGAATGAAAGTTTGTTTTAGAAAACCACAAATATTGGAAATTTAAAAGATCAAGAAAGTTTGAATTGAAAAGATTAAGAGAAAAATAGGCAATAGAATAGAAAGAAACTTTATTTAAATTATTAAGAAAACAGGAGGATTATATCTTAAGTACTTTAATGCAACCTCAACAAGATTAAAATTAAGAAACTAGGCACAAACACCGAGACTGATAAGATCAAACCTTTTCGTTATTCAACATCCAACTTTAAGATAATCTTTAAAAGTACAATTAGTTTGCTTCATCCTGCCTTATATGAAATAAGTATAAACCATTTTCAATCAACAAACTTCACCTCTTATTAATCCACCATTTTTTCTGTTCATTTCTAAAAATTGATTTTCCATCCTCTTTCAAACTGCTTCATCTATGGATATTTTAAGGTATGGATGATATACATGTGTAAATATTGAAAAAAGGTGATAGTGTCCGTGGAGTGGTTATGAGATTATTTAGCGAGTTGAGAAAGCAATGAGGTACCACAAGATTGGCTAGGCCAGTCTTATACCATTTTTAAGGGAATTAGCAAAGTAATGGAGAGCTTTATTAGAGAAGAAAATGGCAATTGATTGTAGTAGGAAATATGTATAGAGCAGTATTTAATAGAATAAGATTTTCAGGGATATTGATGTGGAATAGTGTATTTTTAGAGAAAGGTGGTCAATTCAAAAAATTAAGAAAAAATTTTATATTCTTTCTAGATTTATAAATTGCTTATTTTATATGGCACAATATAGGGAGAAGCTGTAAAGTGTATTGGAAGGTTATAGGAAAAATTTATTTTATTACTAGCTCCTTAATATGTTTAACAGAAACATTTGAGTATCTGTTATGACTTAGAGAAAAGTTTTTAAAGTAGTAGTAGTCCAAAGGCAGGACACACTGCTAGGCCTGCATGTTTATTTAAAATTTTCACAGACACCTTCTTTTAGATGCAGATAAAAATGGGAAAGTAATGCACAAACTGAGCTAAGTGTTCTGCTGTGTGCTATATTTGTGGTAGAATTGAAGGGAAAATTATATAAAATAATCAGCTAAACAAGTAGATAAAGAAAGTGCTTTGATGCAATCCTAATGATTAAAATTAAAATTTCCTTAATAAAAGCATAAAGACAGAGACTGGCAAGGTCAAACTTTTCTTTATTCAGCTTTAAAATATTCTTTAAAGGTACGATTAGTTTACTTTTTCCTGACATATGAAATATGTATAAACCATTTTCAATTAACAAACTTCATCCCTTAATAATCCACCATTTTTCATGTTGATTCCTAAAAATTATATTTCTACACTCTCTACTTGCTTTCTATATTTCATCTATGGATATGTGCAACCCTCATTTTTAATCAACAAACTTCATCCTTTATTACTCTACCATTTTCTGTTGACTCCTTAAAAGTTCTTTTTCCTTCCTCTTCCTAGCTGCTACTCTTATCATTTCCTCTCTGCTCTAATTTCACCTATGGACTTCACAATCTTCCAGACCTATTATCATAACTGGTTTATTATTTTAGACACAGCATGCCTGTTTCAATTTCCTATTTACAACTCCTACATCTTCCCCCTTCTGAAGAACTAGTTCCCCTTTGATGTCTTCCTCAATCACCTGATTTACCTCTTAAATATTAAAATATTGCAAGTTTGTAACTATCAGATTCTTTATTATCCACAATAATCATACCAGTTAATATTCTCTGATTTCAGGCTTTTATAAATAAAATCTCAAGTATGATAAATATTATATGATATTGTAGTCAGAAATTGAAAAAAAAAATTAAAAAATGATTATGAACAAGCCATTTTACTGATAATGCTAGTATTATTTATTCTGAAAATGTTTTCAAAAATTTAAACCTAACTAAATATTTCTTCACAATGAAAAATCATTAATCTATATTCTATACACAATTTTATATTCAAAGTATAGATACTCATGAATATTTAATGACGAAGTATATATGTCATACTATATTATAATAAACATTGAAATTTACAATATAACCCAATTAGCAAGTTTTGAGTTAAATAATGTCAGCCATTTAAACATTACTCAAATTTCATGCCTCTGTTACCTCAACTATACAGGATCATTACCCAACTATCAATTTAACACAAAGTTTTCAATTTCTTCTTGATATCACTGTTCATTTTTTTCAGCCTTTCTGTGCTAATCTAATAATAATAATAATAATAATAATAATAATAATAATAATAATAATAATAATAATAATAATAATAATAATAAAAATAAAAATAAAAATAAAAAAAAAAATAAAAATAAAAATAAAAATAATAATAATAATAATAATAATAATAATAATAATAATAATAATAATAATAATAAATCTATACCAAAATCGGAAGTCATAACTTTCTCTTAACAGTTCACGTAACTACGTAAGATATAAAGAAAACCTCTTTCAATAATTAGCACTTTTGAAAAAATTCTTACAGATGGCAATTGTAGTTTTTTGGCACATTTCAGAAAAGTAGAATTTATGGAGGAAAAATTTATAAAGAAAGAAATTAATATAATAATAATAATAATGATAAAAGTAAAAATAATAAAAATAAAATAAAAATAATAAAATAATAATAAAAATAATAATAAAATAATACTAATAAAAAAAATAATAAAATAAAAATAAAAAAATTTAAATTATAAATAATAAATAATTTTATACTGAATAATAATAATAATAATAATAATAATAATAATAATAATAATAATAATAATAATAACAATAATAATAACAATAATAATAACAATAATAATAATAATAATAATAATAATAATAATAATAATAATAATAATAATAATAATAATAATAATAATAATAATAATAATAATTATAAATAGTGAAAAATACTTACTTCCTTTTGGTCCAAAAAATTTAACACAAAACTCATTCAGGCCATTGAGCATTGTAACTTCATGCTTCTTCTCAATTCTATTAAAAAGAAATATTAAGGAAAATTTCAAAAAAATTTGATTTTAAAGATTTATAGAAATGAGAAACATCAGGTGTGAGCTTTTCAGATATCCATGGGTGCAAATGAAACGTTTTACATAAAATCCATTTTTCATTCTAATTAAGATGCATAGGTCTGACTAGAGTGGAAGATGCAAATGCAATATAGACAAACATCAATAATTTATTTAAGAACTTTTAAAATATCAATTAATTCTTGCTGACATAGATAGGGTTTCTGGGTGAAATAACCTCTACTTTCTGAAATTTAACTCTAAAATCTCACTCCTACATATTTCCCTCTCAAAAACGTTAAGCTTTATTTTATTTGCTTTGGGATTTTATGACATAGTAATTGCACTCTTTAAAAATGTCCATTGTTCTCTTTATGTTGGTGATCCATTATGTTCATCAGGATAAAAAAAAAACAGTTCCCATGCTTAGCGCAATAAATGAGAAAAGACTGGAATGGACATGGTTTTATGTATATAAATTTTTGATGCTCCAGAACTCACTGATCCTCTTCTTTCTAGGAAGAAGAATGGGTAACTTGGCATTCAACCCTTCACCATCCTTGTAATTTCAATCTAAAAAAAATAGCTTTGCAAATAGTTTTTAAGGATCATACTGGATCAGAAATATTATCTCCGTAGAAACTATGCTTCATTCACATAATGCATGAGTAGTAGATTAAAAATATTTAGTGCATTCAAAAACTTAATTATGACTGTGTAGTACCGTATATGCAAAGTTATACATAGGGTCTAAAATGCATTTACATATCACCCCAGCAACAACAGGAAAATAAATTAGATTTAAAAATTATACTGATACTTCCTTGTGAAATTCAAAACCTCATGTACAGTTTTTCTTTCTTAAAAACAAAAACAAAAAAACTTCTGCATTACACCTTACAACAAATTTCTACTGATCAAAGGTACACCCATTTTTACAGACTTCAAAATCTGTGGAATGTTTGGAAGCGGCAGCAATGTTTCCATATTTTACTCTATTCCACTCTCTCACTACAGATTCTTCAGTTTTAAGACCTATAGTTATTCAAGACACATTGCCTCATACATTATTTACACACTCTCAAAGCATATTAGATGCTATCAAGGACTTATTTTCAAAAAATTCTCTAATTTTCCTCATCCAATACTTCTTTCAGCTTCTCCACTCCCCCCAAAAACATAATAAATCTGCTCATTTTTGTGGGATACCATCTCGCATTTACATCCAGGGCACTGAAAAAGCTGACTTAGGAAATAAGATTTGTTACTAATTTCTTTTGCTGTGCTACAGCATACCTTCTGCCCAATGATTGGGGCACCTGCAAGAACAGGACTAAATTCTAAGATTATGTAAATGATTTCAAATTTGTGGCAATTATTTTTGGCCCACTTCTGTTCCTTATAAGTTACAACCTTAATCCATGAACAGGTAACTGGAAGTCAGTGTATAATGAAAATTGACAAAGTATTTCTTTTAGACACACTTACCTGACCTCCTTTCTATAAAAAAAAATGATAAAAAAATAAACAAAACTAAGTAAATTTTTATCAGGTTTTGTTCCGGAAATTGCTGCAAATCTATTTTTAAAACATTAATTACCATATTATGAAATGTTATTCTAATAAACAAAAACAATTCTTCTAGGATGTTTCTCAAAGTTTATTTTTCTCATTTTTACATTTTTGTTTTCAAGATATTAAACTGACATGGGGGAAAAAATAACATATTGCACCCCTTCAGAAAAAATTTGGAGTCAAATTTTCAACCTCCATTTCAAATGTTGTGTTCAATAAATTCAATACCCCTTCAAGGCCTATATATTTATATAACTAAATGAATCTTTAAATGGTGTGGAACTTAGCACCAGTAATAGCAAAAATAAAATATATTGAAACTTATAATAGTTTTTAAAATTGTGTGAGACAAATTTTCTGTAATATATGGGGTATATTACTAAGTATGTAGACAGACAAGGAAGAGTAAATTAGCAGCTTATTTGGATTTTAGCAAAACCTTTGATAATGTACCCATGAAAGATTGATGCAAAAATTATTTCAATGTGTAGTGTTAAATAGGCATATACCATCATTGCAGCAGGTGAAAAATTGGGTTTTTCAAGGTTCTGAGCTTATGTATCTAATCTATTTAAATTAGTGGTCAACATTGCCCAACCTGCAGGTAAATTGCAACACATGAAGGGATTTGACTAACTCACTTAAAAATTTTTTTAAAAAAAAACTTAAACATACTGATATATTATTTAACAATAATTACAGCATAACCATATCTCCCCTCAAGAGGTTTTACACCATAAAATATATTGAATTTACTTTTGAACAATGACCCACTGACAAAAAGTTACCAAACACTCATTAAAATGATCTTGATTAGGAAATTTAATGAAAGCTTAGTTCCCTGCTCTATACTGTTAAAAATATTGATGGATAGCTATATATGTTAAACAAGATTTAAATTAACAACTAGGGTTGGAAGAAAATGATAAATGGTAAAACTTGTTAAGATTCTCAGAGTTGTACTAAAAGTTATGATTATAATATGAATGAGAATGGTGTGAATATGTGGATAAAGTAAAAGATTTGAGTGTGTTTATCAGTGGTAATTACCAAGTGTGAGTGGTGACTAGAAATAAGGAAAAATGATAAAATTTTAATAATACTGTAATAATATTAATTAATGCTAGTTATAAAAGCAAGAAGGTAACCACTAAACTCCAAAATTGTTACACCATGATGCGGATGTTTGATTATAATATATATATGACCGGGCCCACCTCTTTTAGAGGGGTGATTCGGTCCACTCTAAATAAAAAAAAAAAAATTTTCACTCATTTAATAGCCTCGCGGTAGTACTACAAGTTTTATTTAGATCATCTTTAATTCTAGAGAGTTTTTATATTTTTTAAAAATATAATAAATTAGGGTACAAAATGCCCTTCAATAGAATTTCACTTTTGAAAAATGTGAGTTTTTTTAACTTTGTTATAAAATGAAAAATTGTGAATGGATTTTAATTATTTTTTCAGTGTATACACTCGAGTATTTTAGCTTTAAACTGGCAAAGTAAATTTTTGTTCTAAACAGTATTAGTGGCTAAATCACGGGGCCTAACTTGGTCCGATTCACCCCACCGTAAAAATTGATGATGGGGTGGATCGGGCCACCATTGTTTTTCGTATTTTACATATTATTATTGACATTTTTATTTTGTATAATTAACCCTTTCGCTGCTGATGACGTATGACATACGTCACAAGAATTGTCTATAGTATGACTGATGACGTATATGTTACGTCATAAGTCGTATTCATTCTATATGTATTTCAGTCATGGAGTCTTTGGTTTCTTTTCTAAATTTACGTTATCCTACATTTATCTAGTGATATTTGGCAATTTTAAGAGCAGTACGAGGTTATAAATACAGGTCTCACCTTTGATTTTAGTCAGTATGAACCAAGCTCAGAGAGCGGCGAGATGTTACAAAGCTCGGTTTCACTGAAAATTTGGCTTAGTATTCTAGATGCGGGGATGATTTTTTATAATTGTATCACCCTTATCCCCACATCAAATAGCTTTCATCTTTACTCGAGCCCCTCAATCTCTTACTTTTTCTTCCCTATCGCTATCCCCCACCTTTTCCCTCAATGTATGCCCAAAATTTCTTATTTCTTCCCTTTAATATATATATATATATATATATATATATATATATATATATATATATATATATATATATAAATTTATATATAAATATATATATATATATATATATATATATATATATGCTCTTCTTGAGAGAGAGAGAGAGAGAGAGAGAGAGAGAGAATTACAAATATATACAGGACAAATGGAAGTATTTGGAAATTTTTCAAAAACTAAATGAGTTGTGGCAATTTTGATTGGTTTATCGGAATTTAATTTTTTTGTCCAAATTATTATATATATATATATATATATATATATATATATATATATATATATATATATATATATATATATATATATATATATATATATATATATATATATATATATATATATATAGGTGAAACTGAAGAAGTTACCCGCATCATATCTCGAAAACTAAGATAGGTACAAGAAAACTGAAAACATATATGGAATCAGCGTATGAAATTTGTATGGAAAATAAAAAAAAAATTTAACTTTTTTTTATATTTTTATACATCTCCCTTATCTCAAAATTTACAAGAAAACTAATAACATATTTAGAATAGCGTATGAAATTTGTATGAAAAATTGATTTTTTTAGCTAAAAAGAAATACCCAGGGTAAACCCGAAAAGATGCAAAGAGTCAGGGTCTCGGCCTCCCGGGGGACAGCCAGAGGGACTTCGTCCCCCCTCTGTTCCACCGTCAGCTCGAGCCCCCTAAAATTCATATGCTGATTCAAATATGTTATTAGTAAAAAATTCCTTTTTTTTTTCATACAAATTTCACACGCTGATTTCATATATGTTATTAGTTTTCTTCTACCTATCGTAGTTTTTGAGATATAAAAAAAAATAAAAAAATAAAAAAATTTTTTCATTTTCCCTACACATTTCATACGCTGATTCCATATATGTTATCAGTTTTCTTGTACCTATCTTAGTTTTTGAGATATGATGCGGGTAACTTCTTTAGTTTGGCCATATATATATATATATATATATATATATATATATATATATATATATATATATATATATATATAACTATAATATATATATATATATATATATAAATATATATATTTGATGATTATATATAACAACATATATATATATATTTTTATAGTTATATAATTTTTATATATATATATATATATATATATATATATATATATATATATATATATATATACGGAAGCAAAATAAATAAATATGTGCGTATTTCTTCCATGTGCGTATTTCCTCCGTCATGAGCGGTACACACGCTGAGTCAGCGGCCGCAGTGAAAGGGTTAAATATAATAAAGTTACTTATATTAAGTAAAAATTAAAATAAAATGAAATTTATATAAAAAATACGAATTCCAAAAAGTGTCAATTTTTGTGCAGAGAGGGGTGAATCGGACCACCTTATTTTTATTCTTATTTTATGTATCATTATTGATATTTTTATTACTTATTACTAATTTTAATATAATAAACAATTATTATATTAAGTAAAAATTAAAATATAAAATTGAATTTATACGTAAAAAGAAGAATTTAAACAGGATGGTCGATTCACCTAATATTGGTCTGATTCACCCCAGGTCAGGCAGGCTAATAATTTATTTAAACTTTAATAAAACTATTATTATTAAGAATTACATTATTTTTTTTTTTTTTTTGTGTACTTTTACTGTGATTCGTGAAGAAAGTGCGAAAAAAATTCACAAAAGAAAAGTACATTAAGGGGAAAGTCGGGAACAAAGTTATACCTAAAGTGGTTCAAGTCATCCCACCTGATGCTATATATATATATATATATATATATATATATATATATATATATATATATATATATATATATATATATATATATATATATATATATATATATATATATATATATATATATATATATAATGAAAAAAAAAAAAAAAAACAGGGGTATTTTAAAAAAAAACAGTCTTTCAAAGTCATTAAAACTCCCATAGACTTTTCATTATTGATCCATCCAGGTTAGGTCTCATTCTAGGTCCTCTAGTTAAGGTTATGATATGTTTTGTTAGGCATACACAGAGTAAATCTGTGTATACTTAACAAATCTTATCATGACCTGAACTAGGATGCTATTAAAATAAACATGAGGTCCTTTAATTTTTTTTTTTTTATAAGAAAGTTTCTTGGGAAATTTTTAACTTTGAGAGGCTGTAACTTTTTTCCTAGACGTCAGCCATTTCCGTTTTTTTATTTTTCATTATTCTTTTAATGCATATCCTGTAATTTAAAAAAATATATGTATATTTTTTATAAGAAAATCAGAAAATTCAAAACTTTGAGAGGCTGTAACTATTTTTCCTAAAGACATCACCCATTTTTTTTTTTTTATTCATTATAATTTTTTTAGATTCTATACTGTGATTTTTATAAAAATCTGAAATATAGCAGCTATGCTATATACTTACCATATATATATATATATATATATATATATATATATATATATATATATATATATATATATATATATATATATATATATATATATATATATATATATCAAGTGATTTAAATCTAATAAAACATCTTTGATTTTTAAAATAGATCATAAAATTTAAATGCTTAAGGGCATTTACTTTTCAATATAACAATTTAATTTCTTATAGAGTAGAAAGTTATACCTTATAGGTAGGCCTACTGACCTAATAAGGCTGAGTACGCTAACAAGCATAAAACATAGGGGCCTAACTTGTCTAAATCTTGCAAAAAGGATACAGTTTGATCACGTCGGTATCCATTCGACGTTTTCCTGCACTTGGAGACGACATTGTTTTCTAAATTAACCTGTACTTAATTGAAATAACTACAGGTCTTTTCTATTTCCTTATGCACTTTGTGATAAAGGAATGGCGAAATAAGCTAGATTAGTAGAGTGATTGGCGACCTTCTATAGCAAGTTAGGCTTCTGACGTCACAATCGAGAAAAATATTAATAATGCTGAAAATTCTTCAGTTTTTATAGGAATTTACTTAGCTGAAATATGTTCAATACACCTCACTGTATCGTAAATGAAAAATACTTATGAAAAGCACATAAACGTCACTGACGCATTATGAAAAATTACGATTCAAGATAACACTACCAATGGACAAAAACATCGATCAGCTGTGTTACAACAAAGTTTGTGTTACAGAACTATTACGTTCTTTGTCTTGAATCTGATATTGTCGTACATTTACCTGTACTCATATTATTTGAGTTTAAAATAATTAGTTTTTTAACAAAAAATAACGAATGCACTTTATTAAGAGATACTTTAGTATTACGAATAATAATAATTTAAACCATTAGATTTTATATAATAGTAAACTCCGCCCATATTAGTCACGTGATAGTCATCAGCTGGTTGCTGTAAACAAAACAAGCATGCGTAAGCGTATATGGTGTACATATAGAGGGTAGCAAAGCCAAGGTTAATTAATTGACATATATATATATAATTTATTAGGAGGCCAGGGTAAATTAATTGACAATTATTATATAGTTATATAACCTTCTCAAATATACGTACAGATGCACGCGTTTGTGACACTATATCTATAACAACATGGGCATTTTATACTTTCGAACTAATTCATTCACCATCTCTACAACCAGATGCGATTTAGCTGTCTCAGAGATCACTATATTATCATACGTAGCCTCCTATTAATTTACTCTTCAAACATTCTCCATTCTTCAAATTAGTACTTACAACAGATATATAGTATCTTGAAACTTTGGGAATCTATTTAGCAATAAAAACCACTTACGCCTACAACTTAACATACAATATACTAAGGAACTATATGATTTGACACTTATACCTAGATTGCACTGGAATTTCGTGCAAAAACAATTAAACTAGAATTTATTATAACTTTATTTTTGTTATTGACAAACATTGGAATCTACAACATGTTCATATGTATGATATGGAGGCTTCACGTCGACTTTCGATAAACCAGAATAGTTAAAAATAAATAAATAAATGGTTTATATTATCAAATAATTGATCAACTATGTGATGGAGTTTATCGGATTTTGAGAATTAGTAGTACTCGCAAAGTTTCCTAACATATTTATCTTTTTTTTTTATTTATTAATTAACTTTTATTTAATTAAATTATATTATAACGAATTTTTCTTAAAATTACTAATATTTTACAACAATTCCAAATATATAGTTATTTCGCAGAATAAATAGAGATGATAGATTAGATTGTTAACTGCAACTGTCTGGTCGCAATATGAACGTATTAGATGCAGGTATCGGGGTAATCGTGAGAAGGTTTTCCGGAATGGGAAAGAGTAGGAAAGGGTTCCAATTGTTGCATGGGCCTAATCGGTGTACGGGTATCGGTAATCTGGGCTTAGAGGAATTGGCCGATAGTAATTAGACGATACTTTACTCTCTATTGTTTTATATCGTCTTACCAAATTCATCTGAGAGGATTAATTAGATTAAATAATAAATTCTAGTTTCGATATATAAAAATTCACCCTTAGTTATGTTTTTTTTTTTATTTTCCTCGATTTTTCCTTTTAAACTTAGGATTTTTAGCGGCTCGTTTCTTCCACATTGGTCTTATAAGCGAAAATTTTACTATTTGGGACAGCCATTATTATAATTTATTACAGATTTTTTCACTTTTTAGTTGATCAATAGTATTCATTTTTTTTTTTGGTACCAATTTCGTGTGAGCGTGTGAGTGTCGTGAGTGTTTTTAAACTTTCTGGATATTCTCATCATCTTAGATATTTGCCTGAAAATAGGTTTTATCTTCAAGAGATTTTAGGTTTACACCGATGAAATAAATTTTCCGCATCTCTCCTTTGGTCTTTTTTTAAAATTTGTTGCCTTTTTTTTTTTTGTTGATTGCGGTGTGCGTGTGCGTTGCGTGTGCGTGTGCGTGTGCGTTGCGTGGGTGCTGTAGTGCGTGTGCGGTGCTGTGGGCGTGTATGATAGAGATTGCACAGCGTGGTTTTCTTAACTTTACCAACCATCAAATTGCTTGCACTCTAACTCTGCATCCATCGAATAACTACCTCTCTAACTCTAAACCCTAACCCTAACCTTTTGTTGAGACCCAGATGCTAAGAATTCATCCTTCACTCGTTAATAAAAAGAGACTATACTAATAATAATTTTCGCGAGATTCGAGATGAGGTGGATGTCTTTCTGGTGTTGGCTATTATACAATATAATCAGAAAGATGGCATACACTAGACTCATAATATACACGCGATTCGTCTGGAGAATCACTTCAATCTCGCTCATACTTCAGAACTGTACTCGTGAGAGTAAAACTCCTCAACAGTTCTCACTCGTTATGTATTGAAGAAACAATTATGTCTATGCTCTGTCTGTAGGACGGAACTGGAGAGATAGATTAATCGATTTCAATGATAGTCATCAAATGTGTTATTATGTTTAGAGAGTTAGACTATGTTTTGATTTCTTATACACAGTGCCTCGAGTTGGAAAACTTGCTTACTCATCCTCTAGAGAATAAGAAAGATCAATAAAGCATGGTCCACTTAATTTGCTCAAGGAAGCGAGTATCATAACGTACTCCTCGAGCAGTGATATTAACTTAGATCTCTTCTGTGCGATCAAACAAGAGGATGACTAGTCTGAGTAGAGGAACCAGGAAGTAGCAAAATTAGGTGTACGTCATCAAAATGTTGTAGGATCTCTTGGTGTGAGCATAATTGAAACATCAAACTACACCTCTCAGGTATAGCCTGCACTATACGGTCTACAAACTGATACCGACGATGACGCGTTGATGTTTCACTAAGTGCTTTACGCGCTCATCTCAGAATATCAGAATTCAGCCTCTATCGGAAAGACGATCAATATAGAAAACTACAACAACAATCGTTTTAACACTCATTAGGGACGACGATGGACGCTAAAATGTTTGCGGATCGAGACAATATAATCAGGTCAAAATTTTATTATAAATCGATGGATAATGACAGTTTGTCTTCGCAACTCCGCACTCATTCACGACTCGTACAACGCGGAGACTCGTTGGATATTGTCTTCTGAGTAGACGTACTTGACTGCCGTATCTTGAGGGAGAACGTTGAGAGCTAAATAAGGATTCGCTCTCTAGCATGCGGACCATGAACATGATATCGCGAATGTGTTGTGACATGAGTCGCGTGCTCGTATATACATGTAGTGGTACGGCACACGCACCTCAGAAGTTCACGATGCGATGAATGCCTCTCTGTAGGAAAAGATACAGGAGTATGGGACAGCGATCGTGAGGTGACATGGCTTCGTATGAGATTCGGGCTGTTAGTATCGGAGTGTAACAGAACATGTCTATGCGTCTGTTCTGGAACAGATAGAAACTGGGACATGAGTGTATCTCATCACTCCACAAGATAATCTCGAGAGGATTACGGAGTATTCGCACCGGTGCCTGGTGTTCCTTATGCGACTTTGACGTCACTCAAGCCGATCTAATAGACCAATGGCCTGTGTGTACTATAGCAGAGCGTTTTGGGAGGAAATGTTAATTAATACATACTTGTGGTATATCAATTAGGGATATTTCCTATGCCTCACAGGAATGCTAGGAAGCCCCTGATATGTATTTTACGATTGCGGTCATGATTGTGCACGCGAAGGGCAATGGATAGTTCTGCATCAAGAGCGAAGAACGTCACAGCGTTTAGGGCAGGGATTACTCTTCGACAGGTGATCGAGAAGGACAGCGCTGATTGACGGTTCAACGCGGAAGTGAATCGTGGCACAGGTTGAGAGGCAGCAACTGGGTCTTCACGCAGGCATAAACGAATATCGCGACTGGTGCTCCTCGACGCCTACTTGACAGAGACCTAGGCTCGTACTCAAGGTGTTGGTACTCCCGTTCCGGCCGCCCAGTGTAACGTATTCACATCGCCTCAGACTTACTGAAGAGTACTCAACCTCGCACTCACCACCTGAAGAAATGCGAGCTTGTTACCATAAGCCGATAACGACCGACTAAGGACCATCAGTCAGAGGAGAAGCATTATCTATCTCTTTGGCTCGATCTATTTTCTTACGCGCTCCGCATGAAATTTCAGATGATTTCTCTTGGGACGATAATCATGGTATTTAGCCTGCACGTTCTGCGTGCCCTTCGCCTAATTAGATTTTCTGAGATGCGCTCCAGATGTAAATTTACATTTACATGGAACTCGTCCTTAATTTTTTAAAGAAATTTATGTAATCGGGTCAAAGTAAGAGAGGGTGGCGCGGGATGAACAATCCTTTCTCTGGAGTTTAGAGGAGAGGGTGTCATTAACCGCTGCAAGGGACTAACACGAGGGACTCTGACGCGAGCAAATCGGGTGACCAAAGATATTACGAAGCGAAAGTTCTGATCAATCTTATTAGTGTCTGCAGCACACTGGCCATCACTGATACTTGCCAACTGTTCGCTGTACGCGCAGGCTTGATCTGCGGGATCTGCATTGTAGTGGTCAAGACGCGACTGTGCACGGCGAGGATACATACTGCAATGGCATGTTGTCTACTGACTGGTTCACTTTCGCTAGATAGATTCGTGGCCCTAGAATTCTGATAACTCATGGGCTACCTTCTCACTTGTATGCTTCATACGATAAGAGATGGTTATTAAACCACATATCTCAGAGTGCAACGTTCGTTATATAGATACGTTCTATTGCCAAAAATGTGGAACTCTCGCTCTCTATTACTGTTGTCTGGATTACCCGTAGTCAACGAAAGGGTGCTGTCGCAGGATCGCCTCGTCGCGCGAGAATTTCTTTGTGCTTGGCTCCTATCTATACAAGGATGGGCTAACATAGTCTCATTATTTAAATCATCACTCTAGGTAGTTAGTTGCTTTTACTCGCAATTGAGGTACATACCTGGAAAAGGACTTGTTGTTGGGAGCCGTCTTATAGGACATAGAATTCAGGATACTGCTGGAGGATCGGTTGCGCAGAAGCCTGTTCTAGTGCGCACATATCGCTCACTTCCTTCTATTGTATTCTTGGCGCTCTCTGGTTGGACTTGTACTCTCTACGGCTGAAGTCGGGGACTTCTCAAGATTCTGCTTCAATTGGCAGGTGTTATGAGGGTAGGGTGTGCCAGCTGAGGTTCATACTTCGTGATATGCAGTTGAGTTTCTGCTACAAGCCCGTAGTGTCGGTTATCCTATCAAGGTAGGTTCTGTTGTTGCTCATACGTTCTCTCGAATTTTCTACGGTTATCACACTTGAAGGCAGTGATTCGACTAATTAAGACTCCTAGACTAGGGGCCCTACACCAACAGTGGAATACATGCATATATCAATCATACCCCCTTCACTTCATTATGTATTACTGGCACTCTATCCCTCGTTGCAAGGTTTCGTGCCACAGGCGAAGCTACACAATCAACGCCCCGTCTATAGTTACGTCTTTATGGAATTGATTATATGGTACGGACCGATGATGACGCGATCCGGTTGTAAAATGTACTTATTGAATTAACGGAACTTATTGAGTGTCTCTAACGGGCGGATTAGACTGAGGGGATGAAGGAAATAAGTTTAGGAGACGTTGGGTTGTTATCCGTTACAGAGCGATATGAACGGGGATTGACACTCTTCTATCAAAAGAACTCCGAACTCCGATACTACAGATCATAACGTGACCACAGAAACATCGGTACAAACATTATTTCGACAAAGCGCTTTCTCAATTATGCGCATTGGAATGGTTTGCATCTCGGCTGGTTTTCTCGTATTTTGAATATAACTACACCACTTGACTAAGTAGTGGCTTAAACAATATTAATACAACTACAAAAGAATGTGTGGAATGGTATAAAATCGCACAGTCGTATCACTTGGTATTCGCTTAATTAGCGAGAATGTATAGGCGGGGTGCAAGTTTCAAATAGAGGTGGAAGGTCTTCGGGAGGAGGTTCTGCTACTCTAGCGCAAAGCATATGTGGTAAAGGACTTTATTTCAATCTAATCGCGGCTGCTATCAGCAATATACTCGCACTACTTCGGACATGAGTGGTGCTCAATTGACTCTCGCCATTAGATTAGTTGAGGAAGTGCTAAGAAATTGGCGACCATATGAATGAGCGCGTATTGGTCTTATCGAGGAGAGGTCGTTCCATGCGTCTTCAAATGCAGGCTCTGTAGGAGATATATTAAAATAGGTCGAGCTTGAGCAATAAGGCCAGAATAAGAAGTCACGATTTATTACTAAAAAGACAGTTGGGTCAACGCTGGGAGTACTCTTCTGGATATGGTTCACTAGGAATGATCCGCTATATTTAGATGATCATTATGGGTACGAGAGCGTTTAGTTGTTGAGGTGCTGTTTAAGGGTCTCCTTACTGCTTACATTGGCCTGGTAAGATGGCGTATCTCCTATACATTTGCTCCTGAGAGTATAGAGGCAAGTTAGGCGACTGCGTGAGGAAAAGTAATCACACGCAGGTGCCATCTCAGCGCGATTAATCGCGGAGTCAAGCAATCGGAGTTGCATTTCAGGTGATGTTGAGAGTAGTTGCATCTCATCGCTTAATTGGCGATGTTCCGTATAGTGGTTGTGCGTAAGTAGGAGGAAGAGGAGGTCTGAATACTAGTAGGGATATTGCGCCACCAGAATCGGTGCTCCGCAGCGGGGTGCTACGTTCTTTAGCCATGGTACCACGTTTTTGCTGTTCTTGCGCCTTGACAATACTCGTCTTGCCAGTTTCAGCTCTGGTTAGGTTACCTTACTCTTTCCTGTTTCCAGTGTATACTTGTCAGAAGCCTGGATTCTAGATGCGACTCTCATTAAAAACTCTGATCGTGCATTTGAAGTCTAGAAGGGATCTTTTGGAGTTGTCGCATATAAATCCGGCTGATGGACACGCCACGTCCTTGTATATTGGGTATCCTGCACGTGAGAGCGGGGCCGTTTCGACGTGCAAAGACGGGGAAATAACTATTGATTATTACCTCAGAATAGGTTTCTAAGAATTCCTTAAAGCTGAGCTGAAACCCGCACAAGAATGGGCACTCCGACTGGTGAACCACTTCTAGATATGGGATATAAAGACAGATATGGAACTCAGTGCAGTGCAGACCGGCTGCGTATGGTTTGTATAAGGAAGATGATAGAAGAAAAAAAAAGAAATAAGTAGAGCTAGATAGGAATGGTGAACAGACCACCGATTATTCATGTGCATACGCAGCATGGAAGCGAACTATGATGATATGTATTGCGCTGGCTTCAGGCGAAATTAAACTATCGTGGAGCAGATAGCAGTATGGATATAGTAATTAGAGCGATTGAGATTTAATTAGTTGCGAATGGCGATCATTGCAGATTGACATCTCTAGGTCATTAGGCAGACTTGTCAGGTTGTGCGATCGCAAACTCAGTGCGAACTATCACCGTCAAAATCTGGAGGAGATCAGCATAGTCCCAGAAGAACTTATAAGCAGTTTGCTTAGGGCTCAATTGTTTGACATTCGTGCTTGAAAGGAGGTCGATGAGTGGATGGGTCATAACAAAGATCGGAACAAACGTCGTGAAGAAGTCGCTCAGTGGAAGGCACGCGTGAGGAGTCCTATTACAAGAGAGAGGTGGCGATCAGATATAATCGCGCTAGGACTGATAAGGGTTCTACAGGGGAATCATATTAATTATTATCTAACCCCAACTTACCTTCATATACGCATAGCATGCACGCACGGATGATAGACGCCGTAGACTTATTACGTAGGTGTATGAAACGAGCACCGAACGAGTTATAGTAGTATGTTGGGGAGTTAGCTCAGAGTAGAAAACAACGGCCCGTATACAGAAGAGATCATTGCTCAAGTCTCCTATCTGTATGAACATGAGGGAAAGGTACATGAGGGGGAGAGTTATATCTGTACGCCTCATACTAGACTTCCAATTCACAAAGGCTCATTCGTACTACAAACTGACTAGCGAGCGTAATATGGCGTATTAGAGTAAGCAGTAATTGTGCTGCGGAGTTGTGATTTGATGTTCCCTAATACGCATTGCGAGTAAGAATTATCACGAGGGGAGATAAGCTTATCTAAGATATTGGAAGAGAGATAAGTCATAATATTTTGGAGTGCGAAAGTTCGATAATTATTTATTTTGGGTAAGGATGTTTTGAATTCTGCGACGACCCCATCATGGCCCAGCTCGAAATTTCTATATGCAGAAGAACATCAACTAAGATAGATATAGAGGTGGCATTGTCTTTCTGGAACAGTACAAAGTTTTATGGCTGGAGAATCAATTAGGGGTCATGAAAATACGAGATATAGAGAAATCGAGACATCTGCTAGAGATTAGCTTTGATTTTGTTATGGGCTTAACAGACAAGATTCGGCGCAGTTTGTAACTTCTGTATTGTCGGACTCTATATGGTGACGTCTGTTGGGATTAATGTATATATACTGGTTAGGAATTAATTGGGTTATGAGATAATAGTAGGACCGTTTCTCTAGATTTCAATCTGTGAATACGCTGCGCGAATTAATTAGATATGTGGTTTTTCTATTTACATTTTTATTGGTTAATAGAACTTTTATTATTTTCGTCTTGCGCAATTATATAAGATTTTCATCTATATCTCTCTAGATATGAAATTTGGGTTTAATTTCATTGTATTGGATATAAATTTAGATCTTTAATATATATGGTCGTTAAGAATATGCTAAATAATTGTCAAGCGTTTGGTTGGTGAATGATATCATTTCTGCTTGAGTCATTCAACAACTATTTGTAATTTTATAGGATAAGGAATGAAAACATAGAATATTGACAGGTATTTTAATAATCTAACTCAAAACAGTTGATTTAAGTTTATGGCTCATATGGTTCTTAATTCTTATGATATACTCTGTGAATTAGTGGTACTTCGATAGGAGGATTTATTAGATATTAATGTCAATTCTTCCAATTCATCATTCTATGAATGTGACTTGAATTGTGGGTAAGAAAATTTTTTGGGACATGGTTATTAACAGATTGAGTGTTTTAGCAATTTGGAAATTAGAAGTACAGCTAACGAAAGAAATTATAAACTTAATGTTAGTATTATAGTGAAGTCATTGTCATATCATGTTAGATCATTGAATGTACTTTGATGAATTGATTTTGATCCCATATTTATCATTTATCTAAGGAAGGACTTTGTTTTATTGGAGGCAGAGCAATTGAACAAGTAAGAATTTTAAAACAAGAGTTACGAGGATAGGTTGAAGTACTTTGATATTTTCTGTTAAGAGAAGATTAATCCTACCTATTTAAATTGAAATAATTTTTGTTTATAAAATTTCTTGCTTTTGATAATAGTGTGGTGAATAAGATTTTCAATATTTAGCCTTTCTTCATTTAGAATAATTACCATTTAATATAAATTTCTCATGGTTTATTTCCCCATTCGTTCTTCTGTTTTTTTTTGTTTTGTTTTTTTAAGTTAAATAATAATTATTTTACAGGTTGTCTCTTTTGGTATGAGCTCTGATGGGGGGTCAGAGCATGGGGTAGGGGACACCACTATAACCTCTGTGATTGAGGGATTAGATGGTGTCACAAGCACCATTGGCACCTCTACAGGATTCTCTACTTCACCTGTAGTTATTGTGGATCCAATATTTTTGCAAACTAAAACAGCTCAAGCAGTTGCTGGAGTATTTGTATGGGCAGCCTTAATTATAACATGCCATCAGGTACTGTAACGAGTTTTTAAATATTTTCTACAAATATTAGGAACTCTGGGTTTTTCTGTTGTCTTATATGATGTCATAAATATTTGCTTTCAAATATAAGTACCATATTTCTATTTTTTAAATCTTATTGGACATTTGAAATGTTAATCATTTTGGAACATTAATATTATTATTATTATTATTATTATTATTATTATTATTATTATTATCATCTATGATATTTCCAGATATATCAACACTTGAGATACTATAGCAACCCTGCTGAACAGAGATGGATAGTTCGCATTCTGTTTTTTGTCCCATTTTATGCATTTGATTCCTGGCTTTCTCTTCTCTTTTTTAATAATGATTATTATGTCTATTTTGATACACTTAGAAATATTTATGAAGGTAAGTTTATTTAATGTACTTATTTTATGAAATAAATTTGACAGTAGATCAGTGCTGTTCAAAATTGTCTAATGTGTTTTAAATGTTTCTCTTTTAGCTTTTGTCATATATAGTTTTCTTAGTCTCTGCTACGAGTATCTTGGAGGTGAAAGTAATATTATGAGTGAAATTAGAGGGAAGCCCATTAGGTATGTTGTAATGACAAAGGTCTATTGTAGTCCTCACTTCATATAAAGATAATTTTAGCTCAAACTGAATCTCACTTAAATTTTTATTTTTTTCTTATTTTTTTTAAGATCATCATGTTTGTATGGAACCTGTTGCCTAGTTGGGAAGACGTATACTATCGAGTTTTTAAGGTTTTGCAAACAGGTTACTCTACAGTTCTGCTTAATAAGACCACTTATGGCTGTCATTACAATCATACTTCATGCTCAGGGAAAATATCATGATGGAGATTGGAGGTTAGTAACCTGTAATTTAATTTTGTTGATGTTTTCATTTTTTATTGCAGTGAATTTTAGATTAATTTCATCCTCTTGCACTAAGTATAAAAACCTTGATTTGACTACTTTAGAGATTGCTTGTTAGTAGTAAGTTGCTAAAATACAAAACCTTTGTTCTTGTTTTGTTCACTATAACACTTTTTAAAAGTGAACTTTG
>JABUQX010092274.1:0-10348 GCA_015478945.1 Trachelipus rathkii | reverse complement strand
ATTATAGCTTGATAACTACTGGAGATTCTATGTGAATTGAGTTAAATTCTAATCTCGTCAAGTTAAAAAAGAACATGTATCTTTTCTTTGGAGAAAATCAAGCAGGATTAGCAGATCAAGATTAGTAGTTTCTCATTTCGTATATAGTCTCAATTAACAGCGGATTATTAGTTCTAAATTGACCTACCACATAACTAAAATAATAGGGACTGTTAAACGTACAAGCGTAGCTCACAACTATTAGTTCAAAAAGAGAGATAGGGAATTGCATAATATTTGTGTTAAGCTTGTTTAATTTTAGTGCAGGGTATTTAACTTTTAACAAGTAGCGTTGAGAACATGGTGGAAGGTTTAAACTCGATAACACATATGCATAAGAAATATTTCATTAAATAAAATAAAAGAAAAATATACTTACTTTGGTTCTTTTAAAACTAAAATGAGTCAAATCTCTAACCTCCCAATAAATAAAAATTATTATGAGAAGGAATGTATAGCAAATGGCAAACAAAAATATCTAAACAAAATATTATGAATCACGGAAATATTATCAATAGATCCGATCTTATACCTCTGATTGTGTGATAAGGTTATCATACAAAAGAAAATGCATAGCAAAGGATATAATATTTAATACTAAATATTTCATTAATCACAGGAATAAAATGAATATCTAATCCTATAAGACCGATTAATATAATATAATAAAGAATGTTATACAAAAGAAAGTTTATAGGAAAACATTTAATAAAAAAATAATTTAAAAAAATAAATAAATGTTCAATGATCAAAACCACTGTAAATACCAATTATACACAGACAATCTCTGATACTAAACCTCAGATAAGAATAAAAAGATATTATTCCTCCAAAAATTGTTAGTCAAGAAACTCGGAATAATTATCAAAAATAAATGAATAAATATTCAACTAGGATCATATAAACAAATACTATACTGATCCTAATACTCTCAATTGAATAATAAATAAATATTATTCATAATTCTCATAAGGGAATAGAGTCGAATCTAAATCAGAGAAAAATATTTGATCAAGAAATTTTTTGACGGGTTTGGGGGGGCTGTTAAACAGATTAGAATGGATTATCTATCATAGTAGCAAAAAATATACTGAATGAACTACGAAATTCAACGCACGATGATATATTATATACTATATATTATATATATATATATACACATAAAGCACATTTTATCACACACACTAACATACATACACAGCACACACTCATAATCTACAAACATATCAAACACACACCCTTACAACTACATACCACAATCACACTCATACACATACATCTTATATATATAGTATATATATTATATATATATATTTATATTATATTATATACTATATTTAATATTTAATATTATATATTATATTATTTATTAAATATTTAATCAATATATAGTTATATATATTATATAAATTATATATATTAATTATATATATATATTACATAATATTATAATATATATATTGTATATTATATATATACTAGACTAGGGTGGTTATACTCTAAAAATAATGTGCTAAACACTTTGAAAGTACATATACTACATATAAGATATATTATTTATATGATAACTCATTAAGGCTATTATAATAGTGGTGAGGTAGTAGAAGTTTAAAGGTTGAAGTTACAGACAAGTTATGTATTTAAGGAATCCATTAAAATCATACCTGTGATGGAATTCAAGGCGGAAGAATAAGAGAAATAATGGAGTTACGGCTTAGGGAAGAAATTTATTATTCCACTCCAAGCAAGTTTACATATTTGTATTTAAATATACGTTATTTATACTAATAATTTACATTGCCCATGTATCGTTCTTAGTATATTTGGGAGACGATTAAACTCTGTCTTTATTATACGTAGGTATTATACTATAATAAAAAGAAGTACTCATTGGCGATGTAGAGATTGGGGGAGAATGTCAGGGTATTAAACTACATTCGTGCAATCCATGTGTTTGGAAATACTTATATAGCAATATTCGAGGTGACTCTTAATCGGCGATGGTAGTTGGGAGAGGTTATGCTTATATATACCTTATCATTGCTGAAAGTATAATCGCGTATCGTTATCACTAAAAACATCCGTCATTAGATTGGGACCTTAGACTCAGAACTTAACTGCAGCAATGAGGTTAAGGTATATGTCCATGCATGCCGTTAAAAAAAATGGGTTCTATGTGCCAATGCTGGGGAAATCCCACACACAGTTACTCTGGTAGGTTTAAATGGTGTTTCAAGACTTTACAGATGGGTGACACGGATGCATTATCGTGGGCATGTTTAACCTTAGTATAGTGAAAAACTATTTATTTAGTTTGCGATTGACTAAGATGCATAATTGTAATTAAGATAAGATGTTTTTTCTACTTTCATATCTGAAATTCCATATGATACTTTATGTGTATGGAAAACTGCATGATTTCTAGAATATTAGTAAACTGACCAGTCCATGATCTACGAACTAATGTCATGAGTGATTACGATGTTTTCTTTCATTAGGTAAATTTCTGTTAAACTAAAGTTTTATAATATGGAAGTATTGGAAAGGCTTTGTCGCTACTTTCGATCACGACGTCGGATTAGAGAGGGGATGCGGTCCGGATAGTCTGAATTTAGTATCTGAAGAATGTGTTTGTATTCTATCTTTGATGAGTTCTTTATTAGTAAATGTGGTCTGTTAATATCTAAAAGTTTTATGGTGTATGAAAGAGCTTTGTCCTACTTTCAGCTTAGTCTTATTCATTTCTGGCATCAGAATTAATTGGTGTAGATGATCGTTTGTGTATCGGTACACATATAACGTTTATAAATGGTTGAAACCTTTACATGTTCTGTAATGTTAGTTGTATGTTTATCATTTTATAATCTGATTAAATCACTGTAGCGAGAGCACAGTGGTTTTACTATACAAAGATGCGGTTGTTGTAGGCAGAGATTATTCTGGCAACTAGTATTCTGTAATACTACTAGTCTATGTGCTACTTCAGTGGGTTTCCGTGGTCAATAGCCTTTCAGGAAGTCACTGTCAGGATCTTATTTCTAGTACTCTGCTACATTTGCCCAGAGATCAAAGTCCTTCAGGAGGACAGAGTCAATGTGTCTTGTACAATTCTGATTGAGCATGAGATCACGTGGAATATTATATATTAACAATTGTACAATTACAAACAATTTACAATTGTTGAAAACTGTGTTCGTTATTTATGTGTTATGGCTCGGTAGGATGTTGCACAGTTTTTCATCAGATTTTCGTAGCAATATACGATCAAAGCGATATTTCTTAGAAGTTTATTTGTTATTATTACGGAACAATTGGAGAGAAAAAAGAGTGCAAGAAGAAGAAAAGGAATTGAGAGCAGCGAGTTAGTAAACCTTACGGTTTTCATGCCATTTGATTATAATATTATTAGGGTTATTTGTTCACAACATAGCCATCGATTTGTTAGTGACAGTAGATACATATACAACTCTTTAAGAAGATAATAACTTGATAACAATTATTGTGAAATTATGTTAAAATAAGTAGTATTCAATAATAGAGAATAATTTATACATTGAATAGATTAGAATCCATGTAATGAAATAATTCATTACAGCAGTATTTACGGGCTATAAACTGCGATTAGTACAAATCTATCTGTCATGTTAATTATCGTTTGCGTAAGCTACAGACAAAATTTTGACATTTTTTAAGATATGCACGACATAGGTTGAAATAAATAGTAATGCATAACTAAGCATTTCTGAGAGTAATCATTAATCACTTAAGACAAAATAATGAAGTCCCTTATGAATTTTTTTCACTACAGTTTTTTTTTTTTCATTTGTGCTTACGAAACGGTGAGAAATGCTCGAGGCCTATTCGTTTATATCCACCTTCTACGACATTTATCTAAAATCAGAATTTGAACGTATTTAAGCAAAACTGTAAACAAACAATAATGGCGGCGTCGTGGTAGGCCGTTTGAATTGATGAATGTTTCATTCAATAAATCGCTTTAATATAATTTCTTCAAATAGTATCCATAAAAATTCAGATCATGTTTTTTGTATATAATCATTTGTTATTTTTTATTTATGTTTATTCAAATCCGATGGTCTCCATCACACAGCTGAATTCAATTGTTTTGTAGCAAAGAAAAAACTGTAGGAATCGCGGTCAGTTTTTTTGCAAGGAAATTACGTGCTAAAACTGGTATAAGTATCTTATCGGGAGCAGTAAGACACAAATGAACCAGTAAAGCGAAGACCCAAACAAACAACACCAAAATATTAAAACACAAACAAAACACAAACACACAACAAAGACCATAAACAAAGCAAAAACAAAATCATCACAGCAAAGACACATACTAATAAAACGAAAACAAAGTAAGAGAAACAAGAAAGACGAAATTAGTCAAGTGAAATCAAAGAAAGAACAAAACAAACAAAAAATTCAAGAACTAATAAATAAATGCTAATGACACCGAGAATATATAAACAACACACAATAAACACAAACAATACAACAAAACAAAAACAACAACAGAAACAAAACTCAAAAACAAGAAAACTAAACGACAAAAAAGACACGAAACACAAACACAGAAAAACTACAAAAACAGAACAGGACTATAACAGCAAAAACAAACACACACACACAACTCAACCCAAACAAACACAAGCAGACAACGAAAAATATAAAAAACAGAAACAAAAACAAAAAAAACACAACCAACACACACAACACCAAAAAAAATCAATAAGAAAAACACAACACAAACACACAACACAAACAAAATACACAAAAACACACAACAAACAAAATAACTAAAAACCAACTTATATGCAAAAAAACCAACAACCACAACAAACAAAACAAAAGAAACCGAAAAAAACACAAAAATTAAGACAAAAAAAAAGAAACAAACAACAAACAAACAAAAACAAAAGAACACACAAACACAAAAACACAAAGACCCACACACAAACACACACACTTCACCAAACAAAGAACACAACAAACCACATAAAAACACCAAAACAAGAACCAGAAAACCACAAAGCATACCCAACACCAACCAACACGAACAAACCAAACCAAGCAAACCAGCCACACAACACCAGAAAGACAGACAAAGCACAACCCAAAAAACACCACAGACACACAACAAACAAAAAAAGAGGAAACAAAAAAAGCGAAGAACAAACACAAACTAAAAGGTTTTGTCAACAGCAAAGACAAGAACCAAAAAAAACACACAAACAAAAACGACAGAAAAGAAACAGAAACAAAAGAAAAAACAACGCAAGTTAGCGGAAAGGATACTGTCGCGAGTAGCAATCACTCACCCGCAGTACGTGCTGTGTTGTGCGCAGGAGGTCTTGCTTAAGGATAGCTGCGGGACTGGAAGGGGGACTCGCTGGCTTGTCGAACCAAAAAAACGTGGGAATCGCGGAGACAGTGTTAATACAGTTGTGCGCATGTGAGGTGAGCTTATGCGAAACACGCTCTGATGAGCCAAATTCCACATTAGCTGCGAGGTTAGTAGATAACAACCAAAAAAGTCAGATATCGCGGCTCGCAGGGAGGGGTTGAGCGCAAATGTGAGGGGAGTGTGCGGGTCGAGGGACGATGCAAATTATGGCTATGTTTCGCTCGCGGAGTGGAATTATTAGAGATGAGATGATGGATATCCGTAGGCAAGTGAGGCTAGGCGAGGATATGAGATGGCCGGGTGAGGAATTGGAGCATGATGCGTGCTAGATGCTAAGCTGGGACCAATGGGGGCACCGTGCAGTGCAGAAGGGTGGGGTCGAGTGAAGTGATGTCTGTGAAGTGAGCTGTGGCCGCTATGAGCCGCGAAAGAAGAGGGCGTGTCGACCGAAAGGGCGCGAAGATAGAGAGTAAGAGATGGTCAGGCAAGTACTCAGCGAGAACAGGATAGGGAGCAGCTGGCGGCGCAACATGGGTTGATGGTCGCGCGAGGGCTAATTGTAGAAGCAAAGGAATAGAGAGGGAAGCGAAGGTTGACGAAGACAAAAAATGAGATGGAACAAGAAATCAACAAAAACAAACCAGCAAGCAAAAGTGATGGGTAGAAGGATGGATTGGTCAATGACAAATATCCATAAGGGATCAAATACATTAATGTGAGCAGACAAGGAAATAAAAAGCCAACCCAAACAGGACAACCAACACAACAACCACAAAAAAGAGAAAGGAAAAGAAGCACAGACAACAAAACCAAAAAAGAAAACAGCCATCATTCAAACAACAACAGACAAATAACGACCGCATACCAGTAAAAGAATAAATTAAAATACAGAAACCATTAACAACAGCTAGTAAAACCGACAAATTACAAAAACAACAACAAAAAGGAACAAGACCCGTAAACAAAAACAGCACGCCCGCCAGAAAAAAAAAGCCACCAACCAGACATAACCAAAAGCAAAAAAACAAAAAGGATACAAAACAAGAAAAAACAAAACACACAAAAAAACAACAAAATAAAACCAAAAACACACTAGGAGAAACCCAACCGACCAGCATAAAAAGCCATATACAAAACGGAAAAAGAAACCTAAAGCTAAATATTCAAAGAAAGACACAGAAAGAAAAGATCGAATTAATAGTTAATGACCCTAACCGAAACCTGAAAAAAAAGACGGCAAAAAAGATTGCAATAAAAGAAAGGCCCAGATATGGTATTTAGGAAATGTCAAAAAAGCACAAGAATCCCGCGTCCTAGCCGAGCCACCCAGTACGCCCCCATGTTTATAGGAACATCCTCAGCCTGGCCTTTCAGAGAGTGTAGCCAGAGGGGCGGTTGTTTGTGGTAAGCTCTGTCAGACCTTTCTCAGAGCACTACAAGTGCGAAGCAAGTAAATAGTAAAGATAAAAATAAAAAAAAAAACAAACAAAAATGTGTCCTTAAAGATTGATCATTAGTAAAACTTTTCTAAAAAAGGCATAGCAAAACTCTAACTAACTATGACAGTGGATCAGACAATATACAATGGTTTGGATATCAACAGGATAAAGGAAAGATATGGAGACATAGGAGAAGAGCTATATAAACGGAAAAGAAGAAGAGGAGGAAAGAAAGAGACCGAGCGAGTGGAAGGGGGGAGGGGTGGAAAATATAATAAGAGACAGGAACAGAGTCACAGAAGAGCCAGGATGAAAGAGGCGAAGAAATCAGGGAGTAGGAGGAGAAAGCAAAAATGAAAAAGCAGGACAAACAAGAAATGACTTTAAGTAAAGATGCGAGATAAGGAAACCCCCATTTAATCTTAAATGTGAGTTGATAAGTGTGTGAAAGTTGTGAAAGTTACATTTTGCGCAAAAAAAAAGGCCCCAGTCGCCAGTCCATTTATTCAATTCCTTTGCTCCCATGGTCTTTAGATTATTATTATAAGCTCCATACTATGTCTCTTAGGCCGCTGCGGACCAGTTCAGGAGAAAGTGTTTAGAACTGGGCGATGATTCGTTGCAAACCAGTTTTCCTTGGCTACAAACAAAAAAAGTTAGCAGACCATCTCTATCAAATGCTCATTTGCGTAGGACGAAGAAGTTGTGAAGCCATTTTCACGGAGCTAAAAGGCACAGGCGAAATGAAAACACAGTTTATAGTAAAAAAAAAAAAAGCCAAACCACTCTCGCACGATATTTCAATCTTTTGATTCATATTTTTTGTTGTATAACTGTCAAGTAATAGTTGTGAGAAGTTCATATTTTTCAAACACAGAATTAAAGTTTTTGCGCAGGAAGAAAAAAACCACCAATCCCTTCAGGAGCGGCACTGTAAGTAAAAACAAAATCTAAATAATTTAAAATTGTATTGTTTTTTTTTAAACTTATCTTGATGACTTTCTTCCTTTCTAAAATCCTCGAGTTGCGGTTTTCATTTTTGACGTTGACACCACTCTCTCACGATGTCCTGTTGAAGAGAAATATGAGAAATAAAAAATAGTTATAAATATATAAATGGTGAAATAAAACCTAAAAACAATCAATTAAATAATAGTATTAGTGCTGCGATTAAAAGAAAAACTTATATATATTGTTACCTTATTCTGCTGATCTATGCATCACACTTTCAATGATGGTTGGTATGGTAATATATACCATACTTACATAATTACTCAAAAATAATAGTGATATATATATATATATATATATACCAATGTAGTTAATAAAATAAAAAAAAAAAAAATAGTAAATCTAGTATCAAGTGAAAACGAAGTGTGCCAAAAAAACTAAAGAAATGTTTACAAATTCATGATTCAGAGCCCAAGAGTGGATATCTGTGCGTAAAACTAACTGATTATTCCATTTGCGTAGATTCTCAAAGAAACAACTCGTGATGTCTGTCATGCGTTTTCTGTTTAAAAAAAGTGAATGGGAATGAACAAGTAATGATATTTTATTTGAAGTGAGTAGCTGCAAATATATAGGAAAAAATTCATATGATAATATAATAATATTTATTTTCTTTTAAATATTATATATATATCTCACTCAAAACTTGACGATATGATTGTACAAAAGAAGAGAAACTTGAGTGAACATATTTAGAATCATGCGTATGAATATGTATGAAAAAGATTTGCTTGTGTTATATTATTTAATAACTACAATAAGTATATTATCCAGTCGTGAGGCAATACTCTGCATCTCAATAAGATGAGCAAGTAAGTTCTGTGCCGCGTCTTACTCACACTCGCGGAGACACTGGATCAGAGCAGATTGAAAAGTACTTTTGAGGTAACCTATTATTTCCTCGTACTCAATTCGCGAGGTTATTGACGTGAGCTGGTCTCCGGAACCCTCAGCTCTTGGTATTTGTATTACAGGTAGAATTGTAAATTTTCAAAAAATATGTCGCTCGGGATGTTCCTTAGCACGCGACATACGGTGATCGGTATTGTGAAAATGGTCTCCGGCTCCCCTCTCTTGTGCCTCACCGGTGCTTGCATGCAAAGAAAAACAGTACAACCACGTAAAAACACAATTTATACTCCGCCTGATTAACTTACTCCATATGTTTAGTGAATTATGAAATGTTTCGTAATCTACACTATATCGGTAGTTTGTTAGAAGATATACAAAAATAGAATAAACAAATATAGAGATAAGATCAAGATTTGTAATTGTCATATACTCAAAATACAGATATCATGAACGCTGATTCCTATAATCATACTCATCAAGATTCTTCTTTTTTTGCTACAAATCAGATGTATCTATCTTCAAGTTTCCTCAACCGAATTGCAATGAGGTCATAACACTCTCTCTCTAGTGTCTAGGAACCCTGTGTCAAAATTGCGCAGTCTAATTCAATTATTTTCACAATATATTATATATAGGCAACATAATGTATAAATTGTTAAACAGTTAGCCTATATAATAATTGTTATTATATCAATAATAAATTTATTTATAATATATCTTAATAAATTTATCAAAAATTCAAAATTATATTATTGACTTTACACCACATTTTAGTCAATCAAGATTAGGACTTTTTGGTTCTCCCGACTTTGAAATTTAAGTTAGTTTTCTTTCTTTCTTCCCTTCCTCTTTGCAGATATGAATTGGTGAGTATATATATAAATGAATATATAAATATATATATATTGATTATAGTATGATGTAAATAATGTCTGTTAACCAAGCATAATTCTCGAGTGGAGAAATATAAAAAGAAAAAGCTATATATTATATATATATATATATATATATATACCTATATATATATATATATATATTATATATATATATATAATATAATATATAGTATATATATATATATATATATATATATATATATATATATATAATATATATTAGTATATATATATATATATATATATAATATTATATATAATATATTTTCTTTTCTCTCTACTGCAGAGACTATCCAACCCAGACAACCTGCTTGTGCAGAAGCACGTTTGTCTGCCCAGAGGGGTTTTGCTGATCTTACGGCAGAACTCGGACTACTGGCTTCTACAATAAGGTCTAGGGCACACCGTTCTAGTCCCGCCTGGAGGAGAGACTCCTCTCGCGGCTTATCTGTTAAAGAATTAAAAAATTAAATGGTATTGCTACTACCATCATACCTTCGGCAACCTCGCCAAAAAGTGCCTCCCGCCCTGTTATTTTCAAGGAAACATTCCGGCCAGTGCTCCGCAGAAGCGACAGAGCCCGTTGGCAATCCCTCTTCTCCACTTGAATCCGTTCTGAAGGTGTACAACTGCTCTAACAAGTATTCCTACCTAGTCGATACAGGTGCTATGGTCTCTCTCCTTCCGAGAGA
>JABUQX010092273.1:27500-52287 GCA_015478945.1 Trachelipus rathkii | reverse complement strand
GCAAATTTTCTATTGCTGATAACTGAGAGCTTATAAAGCATAAACAGTTGGAAACAATTAACGAGATGTAAGGATATTTTGCTTCCACAGGAAGAAAAATTTGGATGCTTCTTTGAAAGTCTCAGATTTCTTGACAAATTCTCTTAAAATTAATTTTTTCATTTGTTTTTAAATAGCCAGGGATGGTAAGTTTTAACCCGTTCCAAAGCTGCATTTCTAACTGCCTGGCTTGCTGACAGCTTCGTCATCTTAGGTTAAATGAGAACTATTCCATCTTGTTTTACATTTTCTCGTAATTTTGTTTGGATTGGATTATGTGAAGTATATTTTCTGATTTATAGATTGCTTTTGTAGTCATGCCAATTTTTTTAAAAGTCTTTTGAATAACGATGTGCCAGAGATATGAGATTGACGGATGACGTATTTTGGATCGCTGGCATTTGGAAGGGAATTAAATTGTGTTGGAAAATTTTGTGGTTTGGAAATAAGCCTGGTCACGGATTGAAGAGTATTCACGTATGTGAATCGCACTAGGTAATCTTTTTATATCAATTTCTGACATGCTTTAATAACATTCTTATTTACCTAATTATAAGTAACATGCAATATTGTCATGTAACAGCATTTATATATGGTCTTGAAACACTTTGTGATATTTGAAGCACTTTATTTATACCTCGTATGTAGACACATAATGCAAATGCAAATACCAAAGACGCGCAAATCATTCGCAAAGTTTTAGTGAGAGTTGATATCGTGACTTAGGGCTCATACAGACTGATCTCTCTTTCTTTGGCATTTCTTGGTGCATGTCATAACATACGAAATGTATAAAAGTGATACACTACCTATACATCTGAGACTTCGGAGCTTGACACATATTTTCTGATTATGGTCCTCATCTGTTCTCCGTAACACAAAAAGACAACAATTTAGGCTCACGATTCACGGTCTGCCCAATTGCCTTCAGGTGATGTCTGGGCTGGATATTAGACAGATTAAAGTGCCTCGCTGAAGAACAGCTTATGTTTGCTTTTCCTAAATAGTAAATATTAAAACATTTATATATTCTTATCGTATGCTTATATATATCTATAATAGTGAGATACTCAGTAAAGGAAGGAGATATTAAATTAGTACTAAATTATATAACTATATATATACACTATTATAGTAATAGTAAGGATAAGTAACTATATTTACTTTAGTCAAGTACTAATATATTGGACAAAGTTATAGTTAAAAACAGCGGCGACATGTCGCAAACGGGTTAATAGAGACGAATATTCGAGGATCAGAGAAAATCTTTCCACAGGATAAGCGCCCTATAGATTATAATATAATACCAAGATGTCTAGGGGTGAATGGAATTTTTATTTTTTGTTTTTTTTTAATATCTTCAGTGAACTTGGGATCAGAAAATAGGACTGTAAAATAACTAACACACTTTATACCTATACAGTAAACCTAGAAATCAGACTGTAGATATATTTTTTTCTTTATTTTAAATACGCTCACAATATTATATATCTAAACACTGCGTTGATATGATAGAATATGATTCTCTTTATTTTTGCCACTTCCTATCGACCCTATAACATAAATTTTAAATGATCTCCATGTATATATAATTATTATTTATATTAAACTATCTCCTGAGAAAGTCTCCGAGATTAAATTAAAGTCTGCTTTATAAATGTCAATACTTGTTTATTAAAAAAAATTTTGGTAAAGAAATACACACAAGGACTTCATAGACTACAAATATTCTATTATAATAAATTATATTTTGGGAACGTGCAGACAGGCGAAGAAAGATGATGGCGATTCAAATTATAGACCATAAATATTACAAAATCAAAGAAATAGAAGAAGGGGATAGATGAAGAGAGGGAAGAGTATATGAAGGGAAGGGGATAGCTCCATTGTTACGTATTACAAATATATAAAAGAAATTATTATATATTATTAAAACATAAATAATGAAGAAAATATATAAAAATATATTTGTTATCTAAATATATATATATATATATATAATAATATTAATTATATATATCACCCTAATTTGATGTTCCATTATAACCGGTAATCTAATTAAGTGCACAAATGGATTTAACTATACTTTTAGAAAATTATTAAAAATATACAAATAGTATCTATATAACTTATACAATTAAGCGTGTGTATCACAATGTATTAAATATCATCTGAGAGGGTATAAGAATATATTAATTATTAAATTATTTTTTATTATTTATATAGTCATTATATATTTTAACGTAAACTTTGCCAATATATACTTTTTAGACAATAATTCCGAATGTTCACTCAATTGGGTATAACTAACCTGTAATTGGATACTATGTTATTTATGAGATAGAACATATTATTTGTATAATTGTTAATATCGAGTATTTATAGTGTGGGTTCTTTTTAATAGTTCTATAAATAAAATTTGTTAATATTATTATTAAAGTCCGGACCTTTGGTGAAAAATAACAGAAAAATTATACCATAAATATATTATCGAGAGAGTTTGATACTGGGTAAACTTTTATATTACTAAACATATATGAGCCATATACACTTAAACTAAGAATACAAAAGGCTACTAACTTTTTTTTAAAAATAATATATAATAAATTTCACTTATCACCCATTTCAGAGCTGACCTAAGAAACATCTAATTTTACTAGTAATCATTAGGAGCTACCCTGTATGGTAATATATTTATTTATGAAAAAATCTTGAACAGTCCGTCTCGCGAGTTGTAGCGTAATAGTATAAGTTATGAGTTCATTATAATATTAATAATAATATATATATATATATATAAGTTATTTTTTCTTAATTTATAATAGATATCTTGGTCTAAGTATTAATATAAAAAAATTATAATATATATAATATATTATATCCACTTTTAATATATTAATATATTAATATTAATATATTAATATATATATATATATATATATATATACTATATATATATATAATATTAATATATATATATATATATATAATAATATATATTAATATAATTAATAATATATATAATAATTAATATAATATAATATATATATATATTAATTATATATAATATATATATATATATAATTAATATATCTTAATATATAATTATATACTTATATAAAGTAATCTTAACCTTTAGAACATATGAGATATTATTAATATTTTTTAATCAATAGATAAAACACAATTAAGTTTCAATAACTAAATATAACTTATTATACAGAAAGCATAGAGAGATATATTCCTATATCCCACACGAGCGTAATTATAACTCCTCAACAACATGACCAAATAGGAAACTAGGAAGGATTACCAGGTTAGTAAATAACAGTAGCATATCACAAAAAAAAGAAGAAAACTAGAACAGTAAGTAACATTAGTAGGAGTATGACAAGGGTGTCGCAACAAGAAAAGCCCCAGCCTATGAGCCAGCCCCTTATACCTTTAGCCTGAGATTAACCAACTAAACAATGCTTGCAGCAGTCGCGAGAAAATCTATCTGACCTTATGAATTCCTCTTCCTTTAAGGGAAACCTTCACATTCACAGACTCTATTATGGCATCTCGTCAACTGGTGTGTGCTATTCTCTCTCTTCTCCTGCCTTTGAAATCTGATGTTGTAATTTGCAGAACTATAGGGTTTTATAAGCACACGTACGTTGCCACATATGAGATACACGGTCGTCTAGCATTTCTGCCACTGTGTGTGTTATATTATGTGTTCTTTCTCAATAGTTGTCGTGTGTCAATATGATGTTATTTAGATTAATTTTTTTTTTATAATTAAGTAGCTGTCGTTTGATGAAATAATCTGAATATCTTTCGATATTATAATGATTCAGTGTTGGGGCTCTTAATCTATGATATGAAAATGGTCATTAATTATTGAATGTTTTAGAACTATTCGTGCGTAAAAGTTACGATGCAGAAATATTATTTCCACCATATATCATATATAGAGAGATTTTAAACTAAAATTATATTTAACATCCGGTTTACGTGAATTATTCTAAATCTATTATATTATTTTAAGTATAATATTATTAAATAGTAATTAATATAATATATATTATATATATATTATATAATTATATAATTAATATATATCTTATATTATATTATATAATATATATTAATATATATTATATATATATATATAATATATATATATATATATATATAATATATATATATATATATATATATATAATATATATATATATATAAATATATATATAATATATATATTATATATATAATATATATATTACCGATTTAATTGATTCTGTAGGTATCAGCCAACATGCGAGACGCCCAACTGAGCGTTCTTACGAGGCCAAAGGTGCGCATCCACTCAATGTCCACTTGGACGGTTCCGGCACGCACCTCCTCTGCAGCGCCGCTTAATACACGACTTTACGCACCAGCGCACCGTCCGAATCTAGGTTGTGACTTAAGAGATAACTTCTGGGGGCACCTTGCCGCACCACCGCACGCGAGATCTACATTTCAGCTCGTCTAAGCGGCGCATCGCTTGAGCATCCGACACCGCGGCGGGATCATAATTTGCACAACCTAATATATATCTTAGTTAGTAGGCTATCATTTTAGTAGTGACTTAAATATAATTACCATTAGGTTAAGGGCTAACTTGGGGGCTATAATAATGATATATATAAGGTTATGAGTATATAAACGTTTTAGACTAGGTATATACATAATATAATATATATATATAATAAATATTATATAATATATATATATATATAAATATTATTTTTATATTAATTATATAAATTAATATATATATTATATATATATTAATATATATATATTAATTATATAATATATATATAATATTATATATATATATATATATAATATATATATATTTAAATATATTTAATTATATATCTACTATTATATATATATACTCGAATTATATCGATATATCCAATACTTGATATATATTGTTCGATATATCGAATATCAAAACTTAGTTAAAAGATTTGAATTTTATGACATATCATTATGTGATTTTTATATATATCTATAATTTTTATATATTATATATTATATACTTAATATTATTATATATATATATATATATTATAATATATTATATATAATATAATTAATTAATTTATAATAATATATATATATATAAATATTATTTATTAATATATATATTATATATATAAATAATATCGTGATTAGTGTTTGTGGCAATGTGTCCAATATAGTCGCTCAATATGTGTGTATGGCGATATGGTGCTTTCAGGTTCTTTCATTCAGAAGAGATATCTGTTCAACTATTAGCTAATCAAAGAATTTTGAAAATGAAGCTTTATGTAAAATAATTAAGTGAGAGATAAGGATGGAGATGAATTAAAGGAGTATAGAAGGCGAAGACAGGTAACAATATAAATTACCTATTCTCTAGTCATCTCACTAATTAGATTGAAAAAAAAACTTCACATAAAATAAGGTGCCTAACATTATAGCTATCAGGATGATAATAAATAATTTATGAGTAATCAAAACTTCAAAGAGCGTTTAAGTATAGCAGATATTAAAGAACATTCACTAATTATGGTATATTTTTAGATACTATAATTAAAAAATTTTAAAAGGTTGTAAGAGTTTTTTTCAAGTAGTTGGTTCGAATTTCTCATTCCGAAAGGATTAAACGAAAATTTATATTCACAAGAGCTTAGAAATCTAAAGAAAATATTTTTTAGTAATTATTCTATTTATCTATATTCCTAATATCTTAATATCTATATTTAGATAATAGAATAATATAAATTATTAATACATTATTAAATATATGTTACTACCATCTTGGGAACCTTCTCTAGAATTCACCTGACTTAAATATTTTTGCAATCAACTTTAATATAAGTATTTATTTTTTCCTATGAGAGACTACTTTTTTTTATCACTAACTAGGTCGTAATCAGTTACAATAGTGTGTTTGATATATAGACGATATTATTTGTTTAACTCATAAGCGATGTTTAAGTCGGCTATATTTAAATTGGTATGACTGATGCTTAGAAAGGCACATACAAACCCATAATCCATCGCGTGGTGTCTTATGTGCCTAAACATAATGTATGAAATCAAACTACAGAAATCCAGGTTCAACATTTTCACTCGCTATTGTATATATGTAATATTTATACACGAGTTTTAAGGGTAGTATAATGGACATGAACTATAAATACTTATATTTATACCTGTTTATACTATATAAATATGAGCTATATAAAACATTGAAGCATGTTGGGGTCCATATTTTTTTTATAATTAAGAAAGCATCATATTGGGGTATAAAAGTATTAAACTTTTGAGAAGGATATATATTATTATACTTAATATATTAATTGCAATGGAGGGGTTCAAAACTTATATTTATCCTTTAGACATTAATAAATAAATCATTTATTCTTTTTTTATATTTTTAAAAGTTCACTCCAATATATTATATCATATTTTAAGTAGAGTAAGTATATTAAATATATATTCCATGTTGAATTTTAATAATTATTTTTTATTCTTATTATTAAGATATAATCCATTCCATTTGAAATTATTTCTTAAATCTCAAAAATGAGTCAAAGGAGATATTTTTTGCACCGTAGAGCTCGATCTTCTCTATATTTGCCGAGATCTACGCGCGACCTATTTGCGCGACAGACCGCGCGCGTACTTGAGTTCCTTGACGAGAGTTACTAATGCACGTGTTTGACATGATATACGAAATATATTCCTACAAAGCCTACTAATTGATTCAATTCAGTGTTTAATCTCTCACCGAGAGGAGAGATGTACACGAGAGCGCCCCAATGCAGCAGCAGAGTCACCCGAACAACTCACTTTACGAATAAAGAATCGTCATAGCCGGATTAGTCTTTTAGATTTTACTGTATATCGTATGCAAGGCGCTAATTTAGAATTTAGAATTTAGTATCTATTTCAAACCTTAGTTGCATCTATTGATATAGATATTACATAGCGTCTCTTTTTTGTCATTTTTTTCAAAACTGATCCATTCTCGCAAGGAGAGTAAAATACCATATTTATTTTTATTAATGAGGAACGTATTAATTGTGGACTAGAGCACTAGTGGTTTTTGTGATAAACCACTAGTATTCGCTCCGAGTTCATCGCAATAGAGAGTTTAGAGCACGTTCTAGTTAGAGCTTGGACGATACACCAGGTTCTGAGCAGTAATCCATACGAGCAGAGTTATGGATTATAGAGAGACATATCTTCTTCTGTGACTCACATGCACAGTATCAAATTCACGCAGTTTAAATTTTGATAGCGTAATACTCATTATAGTCAAACTGTATACGAAGGCATTTTAGACCTCCTCCACCATAACAGCCGGGATTCAAAAGCTGAAACACTTACACTCGTCACGTTACGCATTGTATTTTTACTCATTGTAGTACCGGAGTGCGCTCATACTTTATATACTGCTACTACACTATACGATCCTCTTCCATCAACAGAATTGCTCTCTACATAAGAGCCGTTATATTTTTCATACGATCATCCCAGGCCGTATTATTTGTAACTCTCTTCTATCATACCAAAAATTATGAGGTAGATCTCGTAGCGACCTTACAGTACATACATCTATATATCAGACGTGCTTTTTTAACGCAGAGAAAGGTTTAAGTGCTTAAAATAAAATATAATTTCAATGTATAATATATATATATATGTTACAATATTATGATTAATAAAATTAAGAAAGATTAATAATAAATACTACGAGATAAGAGTAGGTAGGTGATGTAACTAAGTTTTTGAGCATATGAAAACAACAATGTTTTCTTAAGTAGCATATGTAATAAAACTTCTCCTGAAAACGAACAGTTTTCTACTATTTCTCAAGAAATTTAATCCTTTTAGAACTCAATTATTATCTAATATTAATTTATCGTGTTTTTACAAGTGGTAAAAATTTAATTCTCATTATAATGAATAATTATTTATTATTATTATATTAACGTATTTAATTTATTCAAATTGTATCGAGAGATTAAAATTTAGTCATATAACTCGCAACCCAAGAGAATCTGATATATAACCGTTAATTGAATAAGGTAATTTACTATAATAATTTAATTAATCTAGACAATATAATATCGTTCTAAAGCATTATTTTCCCTATATTTAGTGCTACCTACGATAGAATCTTAATAGCGGTCCCGAATAAAAAGAGTAGCAAGCCAATTAGTAACTAGCGCGCATTCTCCAAAAACCTCTCCTCTGAAGAAAGGTATACAAACTAAGCTTAAAAAAATAAATTATATAATATATATAGAGGCAGATCTGCTGGAGTTATACCTTCGTCTGCCTTTAATATTGTTGGGGTTATTTATTACATATCAAAATAATATTAGTTGGAATAATAGTAATAATAATGATAATTAAGAAATGTAATATATATAATATAGACCTGTATATAAGGCATACACATATATATAATGCTCTCAATATATACTTAATATCATAACAATAATATGTATGAAGATTAATCCACTATTAATGCTCATACTATACAATATAGCTATTACTATTAATTAACTGAGTAATTATTTTATAATATATTAATATAATATTAATATATATATTATAATTATAATATTATATATAAAATATATAATTATTAATAATATTATAAATATCTTAATATATATATAATATTATATAAATATTAATATAATATATATATATTATATTAATATTATATTTAAAGTATATATATATATATAAATTTATATTATAATTATATTAATATATATTATTATAATATATTAGGTATTAAGGTATATACTCTGGATTTTAACGTAAACATAACTTTAGTTTCACAGGTATAAATAGATATGAGTTATATTAAGTATATATCTAACATTAAATCTGTGTTCAAATATCTTAACTAATTCTAATTGTAAATCTTAAGGATAATCTAAAAGGGTTCTTTAAAACCGACCTTATATAGAGGCCGTTAGTAAGCCTTCTACCTAATAACAACTATAAGGTGGATCGAGTTGATTAATAGCTATATACTTATAATTATATTAATATATAGATGACAATCTATACTATACCTTAAAGATTAGATCAATCACAGATCACATTTTATCCTGATAAAATAATAAAGATACCTATATATCAGTAATATAGAATTCCTTACGGAAATATAGTCATTGCTAAATTATATAAGTGTAATTAATTTAGTAAAATATAGTATATAATATTCTAAATAAAGATTTTATAGATAAATAAAATTTTTTATTTTAGAGGGAGCGTTATATTATCTTAGTATATTAAAGTATATATCACTTTTAAAAGATAAATATAACTTTAATTTTGTTTGAGAATTCTTATTTAAGAGAGAATCTAATTTTATGCATAAGTTGAATTTTGAGAGAAATATATTTCAATATAATGCTTGTGATCTATTAAATTGTTTCGTAAATATATGTCCAGTAAAGGACTTCAAGAGTTGACCATATAAGCATATTTATCACTAATATATAATAATAATTATATTTTTTAATGAGGTATATAATAGAATTAAGAATTAAAAGATTATATATTAATTACTTACTGAGTATAAGTAAAATATTAAATAGTAATTAAGTTAGTATATTTATTAATTATTTAATTATTATATATAATAAATATAAATATATAAATATATATATATATTATATATTAAGATGAGTATTAATGTATCTGGGAATGTGAAAATAACTAGATATAACCGGATATGCGGTAATTAGCTGAGTTAATTATATAACGTTGCCAACACTCCAGAATATCATTTCAAAATAGAAATTATGATTCATTAAGGTATGTAACCTAGGATGCTATATTATGTAAATTATATTACTGACCGTGCGGAAATAAAATGATCAATTAATATTTATATTGATTAATCTAGGTATTGATCAGGGTCACTGGTATTATGTAGGTCCTAGGTGTCCGGAATAAGCTTATATGGAGAACGAGGACTGAGCATCAGTTTGGAGTCCTGAATCATATGGAGTGAGCCGAAATCGATTATTTTATCGACCAATTGCATCTGTACTCACATATGTGTACTCTTGGATCTCTCGATTATCTCATAAATGATTATCATTAATTATTATTATATATATTAAATAAATTATAGTATATATATATTATATTTATTTATTTAAATATATAATATATATATTAATATAATAATATATAATGATGACAGTAATATACTTAATTCTAACTATTTTACATCTTGTTTACCTGCTTTCTCACTATTATTAATATTATATATATATGTTAATATATAGTATATCGATATATATAAAAAGTCATAATGACAGCGATTGACCTATCAATGCGAGTTATTCGAAGTACTTGAGAGTGAGAATAGCGAGTATGAAATATAGTTAAGTGAGATATTCTACCATTATACTTATCTAAGCTCGTCCTCACTTCAGACGTTATTTTGTACTAATATGTTAGTTGATTGACTTTTGAGAGGTCTATAAATTATATTAATAAATATTAGAGATATTAAAACTTCACCTAGTAAACTTCCGTACTCATATGTAATATGATACTATGGTCCCAGCCAGTCAGGAGGATTTAGCCGTTAGTGAGTATATATATATATTAATATTAATATATAGCCTCGAGTGTTAAATCAATCAAAAATAGGACCCTTATATACTCAGATGGAGTCCCTAACTGGACAGTATCGATTAGTATTTTAACCTAAGAATAGGCTAATATGAGACCTTCTCTAGGGGATAGGATACTAATTTATATATTATCATATTAATTAATATTGATATATATTAATTAAATATGAGTTATAATATATATAATATTAATATTAATTAAATATAATATATTAATATATATATCCTATATATATGAGAGATTATATATTAGGATATATATATAGAGTATAATATAATATATATATATTATTATACTATATATATTATATCTATATTAAAATATATATAGTACTATATTTTATATATATAATATTAATTAATAATATATAATATATTTTATGAAAATGATATATAATTATCAATTAATATATTTATATTTATATAAAATGTATTATTAATAATATCTATAATTATAATTACTCTAATACTTTACATATTACACTAGTGAGTATAATTAATTTAGATAGTAAATATATATATAATAATGAATTATATATATGACCGTTATTTATTAGTGATGTTAGAAATCTTAAATATTTATTAATATAATTATTTTTATTATATCTATGAATCCAACGCTAGGATACTAAGATAGTTTTTAATTTCAGTATGATTGTATAATATTTACATATTATTTCTGAATTTATATGATCATATTATTTAGCGTGAATAGAGAATTAGATTAGTATATTAGTCATCAATATAGTATAGCTCACTTGTATATTTAAATGCTGTAACACGCTTTTTCGAAATTGATCAATTAATAATTATTTACGATGAGGATTATCTAGAGTTAAATCATCTCACGTACCGTGATACAATATTTTATAATATCTGTAGTAAATGATATATATATATTTTATTGATCTTAATATCGTGATACAATACTTAGAGTTGTTATTACTCACTCTCATAATTACTGTGAGTACATAAATAATAAAAATAATAAGTAATATGAGCTTATAAAATATGTTATTATAAATATATCGATGTATCGACAAGTTGAAACCCATTCAACCGACAGATTAATCACCCCGACACGAATGAAAATAGCTTAAAATGTCTTTTAAATGTTAGTTAGTAGCTGAGTAAGGTTTAGTGTATTATTTTCTATATTGATTAGAAATAGATATACTAATTATTATATAAATATGCGATATAATCCTGCTAGACTGCGGTACTAAAAACTAATAGCACGGAGTCATAAATGAATTTTTTAATTATACCCACAGTTTTGTATTATTAAATAGTTTCTTATAGAGTGTTATATTTAGATACATAATATAAGATATTACAAATATGAGAATAATGAATGCACTAGGCGCAAGGCTTTTCTACACTCTAGTTGGCGAAAGACGGACTAAAAGATACAATAATTAGCGCCATGAGGTGCTACACATCGTCGACCTTTTATGATCCAGTGCCATGTAGAAGCTAGCATAGTTTTCAGAAATGCAAATGTCTATAACCATGTATTAATATACATATCCAGTGAAACGACAGAAGCTGTTCTATATAGAGAGTCGGTAGAGTACAACGATCTTCCGTAATTTACTGAACGCATCAGAGACTCTCACCTATCTAATACTATACGTTCGATCGAATTAAATTTGATTCTAATGTCGACGCAAATTAAGTTACTATATAGTTCCACAACAAATAAGTAAGTATTAAATTAATAAAAATTATATTATTAATATAAGAAAATGTCTTTATAGTGTGTCCACGAAGCATCAAGCTTTGTTCAATTAATTTGTATGGTTTGCCTTATTTATCTTTAATAAAAATAATAACCCTTATATAACTATCTCACACACTCTAATCTAGAGATCTCAATCCTATATTCAACTCCTTAAACTATGAAGTTTGGACAAGAATGAAAACGAATATATATCATTTGACTCGTTAATGTTATGAAACAGCTCTAATATTCACAGTAAAAGTGTATTTAGTTGAGTACCTGATGTCTATATATTATCTCTTTCTCTATAGCCCAGCAGAGATATAATAATATATATATTTCCATAATACTTGGTGTATTATTGTTTTATACGAACACTCAGACCAGCTAGACCCTTTGCAAAGCCTAGGGCTGTCTCGTCTCCTTTTATGCCTATACCAAGAAAAAATATGCTATCAAGACCTTTAATTCAGGGCCCTACTATCAATACGTTTCTTTAGAGGCCGCGACCAACTGGTAAAAAAGAAAATAAAGAGCTACTTAAATATATAGTTGGAAATAAATCCGTTAATGAACCATACCGCCTGTATTATGCTTTTCCCTTCATTTATGTTCTTACCATTTATATACTAACGACAGTACTCTACCTGTGGACCACCGACAGCGATTACAACGCCAGTAGTCACTCACTTGTAGGAACCACTAGTATGGGTTTAGTTATTATGATTTAGCAAAATATATATAAGATGAAATATATGACTTCTTATAACAACTTTTCCTGTATGGCATATAATATTATAATAAAAGAAGGATTGTTATTCGGTGTTGCTCTTTTAATAAGATTGTGTATAGAAGAACTTGTGGTCTTCTTTGGCAGATTGGGGAGGAATTCTCGGCGAGAGAAATCTAATATTTGTATTCAACGTGAACGGAGTGAGCGTAGATGCCATCGATAGAGCTGCGAAATGCGTTGTGAAAGTAATTATTCAATAATCATCTTATAAAATTATTTAATTTTAGTTTTTTAGAGAGGCGAGTTTAATCAAAGCAATTCTTGACAATTTATCCTTAATTTAATGAAATGTTTGCGACGATAGTGGAAGGCAATATTTTTATGGGATATACTATAATTAATGTAGGTCTCTAGCATTTTTCCAAAAGTGGTAGCAATAAAAAAATGTAGTTGAATAATCTTGACATTATTTAATTAAGTATTTTTATATTAGAGGTGAGATGTGGTTAATTATCACGAGATATGATTGATAATTACATTATAATTTAATAAATATTAATTGTAGAGGGTGAGATTAAAGGCATAAATGGAGCATGAACCATTTTATTATGCATTAGGCCACAAGTTTGATTAATTGTACGTAAATGTGGAAGCTCGTATAGTACTAGTTTATTATTAAATGAAATATAATGCTTGCGATAGCTTTTTAATTTTTTATCACCGCGACTACGATCCAAATACTATATGATAGGGTATATGAGTGTAATGATTAATAATATATATAAATTAACTCATAAAGGATAATAAATATAATAAAGGATTTATAGATTCTACCTCAATATTATGTCTGCTATATTGATTTTGGCAGTATCATCAATTATCATTATTTATAATTAATCTTTTTTACTTAATATATATATATATATTATATATATATGATATATATTATATATAGTATTATTATATATATATATATATTTTTTATATATATATATTATATAACAATAATTTATAAGGTTTCGATATGTATTAAAAAATTTTAATTTTATCCTATGGTTAATAATAATATAAGTTATAATAATTTTTAGGTATAATGTTATTTACAGTATCATTATAAATTTATATATATATGATATATATATATATAATATATATATATTTATAATATTAATTAATATTAATATATATATATAATAATATATTATACACGATTAAGTTATCTTCTATATACGTTATTAGCTGATAGCATTGAGTGGTCCGACTGAGCAGTTTTTTAATGATTTGAAAATCCCACCTTTGACATTTTATTATGTAAAAGTGATTGGCAATTAAATAAATATATAATTCTTTACATTGCTTATGGCATATAATAGCATTCTCTCATTAAGTTTACTGCATAAATTATTGCATGTATTGATATATTTTGAAAATAGGTTTAAAAAGCTTATTATCTATAAGGGAACAACAACTTATTTTAAAATATCTTGAGGCAAGCCTACGATTCTTAATTATTACCTATATATATAATTAACTCCATGTACATCATTGGGGTATTTATTGAGATATTCAAAGTTCGTTTTGAAAATAATATGTTTTCCAAAGTAGCTTGCAGATAGTCGACTTATGCAATTTAGAGGAAAAAATAATTAATAAAATAAAATTTACACATGTAAATATTATAAACTTACTATCTAGTTAGTTTGATTAAGATGGTTTTGAAGAAAAATATAATAAAAATTGATTACATTAATATTTAAAAATAATACAAAAGATAAAAAAGTCCTTATTTACATAAAGTAAGTAAGTCAGTAAGTAGTTAAGTAAGTTAGGTAGCTTTGATCATAATATTTTTTATCACCAAAGTTTGAGTTTATTTTCTAAAGTATATTAATTATTTTTACTAGTACTCATTAAACTTTAATTTTTCAATTACTATTATTTTATTCTCACTTGTTACATAAATATTGGTACACATACAGGTAAATCTTGACTGTCCTAAATGAAAGTACTATACTATCACCTTCAGGTACGCCCCAACTGATATATATAATATATATTATAAATTTATTTTATGAGTATAGATACCTATCAACGTCACTTAACTATCATTATACAATATATATATATATACTACTTTCCACTCTGCCAACTATTTATTCTCATAGATAGATTCTTACTCATAGTTTAGGAATGACATTAGAAAATATAGAGATAGTTAAGTTATAAAGCCACACTAGTGCCTATTCAAAGACACTCTCCAGTTACAACTACCCAAAAGAACAACAACTCAAAAACATGTCTCATGAAATCTTATATCTCAACTAAAAAAGCACCCTATTTCATTGTCAATAACAATAATATATATTTGTTGTAATAATAGTAGAATAAAATTAATCATATTAATATAATATATACATCAAGTCTATAACAACTAAATATGAAAAAAACCTATTAAGATAACTTTGTTAATATATATATGACCTATAAACTGCAATTTAATCACTTTAAATACTAGTATAAAAATTTATAATCACCGTCCAATAATTATTGGGCCTTGTCGAAAATTTGAATATAAACTAATTATAACTCAATATATCATATAGTCACGTACGGCGTGTGGAATGATCTTATTTTGTGAACGACTTTGGTTAATATAACTTTAGTCTATCCTGAACTTATCTACCATTAATGCACTTTTATTTTTTATATTTAAATTATTTCTGAAAATTCAATTTTTGAAGTATATGATAGGATAATTAAAGCACACAATAAAAAATAATAATGTAATTTTCTAATTCGATTAATAAAGAGGTTTTTTAGTGTAAAGTTAATTATAGATAGGCGACTTGCCTTGACAGCCTGAGCCGTCTTAGGATGGGAGTTGAAATTCGCATCCAACCATTGGAAAGGCCGCGCCTGACTGTCCACGGACCGATCTGTTTAACCTATTTTTCCGTCCCTTTTACGTATTACCACAAATTCAATTTTATTCTTTTCTTTCCTTATATCTTACTCGTTATGTATTTATAAGCTTTATTATGAATTCTAAAAGTATAAAAGATGTCTATAAAAGAAAAATAAAATATAGAAGATACTTCAAATAGAGTGGTCACAAGAATTCACCCTATATTCTCTCTTCAGCACATTTGAGAGCAAATTTTTGTAGCGCTCTTATTTGAAATATCGTAGGAAGTATATAGGTTATGAAGAATAGTAGAGAACGAAAGCCTTAGTGCGATAATATAATTATTATTTTTTCAGATGTTCTTACATTAATAGCAATAGGATTACATGAAACACAGATTTAAATTCAACATAAAATTTTTTATATATAATTTTATTAAATTAGTGAAAATAAACTAGTCTAAATTATAAAATTATCAATTCTTTGCAATAAATCCACTTCTGCATTTCAAAAATACCCTTTATTGAAAAATCAATTGTTGGAATATTCCTGATCACACTTGATAGCAGCTTCTCTATTCAGTAATGTGCTCAAATTTTTATTGTGCGATTCGTCGGAGAGCGAGGATATCAAAAAAAAGGTTAGGTTTGTAGTAACTTACGCTATGAAAATAAAATGACCACATACTTTATTTTGAATGCCCTTCTAAATTTGTTTGTGATCAATCACTTTATATGAGTCACCTTAGTTTGTAATAACGAGAGTACTAATCAACTTCTAATAATTGTGCATATACACTCCAAGAATAAATTATCAATATCAAGTACAATAACTAATTTAAGAATTTATGATTCATTACTTTTATAAATATATTTGATTAATTTAAATATATATATTTATCTTCTAATTTTTCATTTTTAATTACCATTGTATGGAGATGATCCTATTTTGTGTAATCCAGTCACATTTCTCAGAATAATAGCCTAATTATATTATGATAATTTTTTAAATAATTAAATAAAAAAACCCAACAAATTAACTTACACCTAAGATGATCTAAATAAACTTGTAGTACTAAGATGGGGCTATAAAATGAGCGAAAAAAATTTATATTAATTATTATTTTTTAAAATATTTATTATTATTTTATTTAGAAGTGGACCGAATCACCCTAAAGAGGCGGGCCCGTAGATCACCGCTCGCCCTAGTATATAATATGCTACTAACTATATATATATATTGAGTATCCATATGTCCAATAATAATTACCATTCTTAAAATGTTGCATAATCTAGAATTTCACTTTCAATCCAAACCTTCATATATATGGCAAACTAATCCAAAAATTTAAAAATCACCTATAAACTAATGGAATTAGAATTTCTTTCTCATATATCAAGTATATAATCATAACTGATTATTTAATAAGTTCATATAACTGTCCTCCTGGGGTCCTCGCGAATGCCTTTTAGAGTTCTCAGTATTAGAATAGAATAAGGCCTTAATAATTAATTATTGTTAGTTGACATATATATATTTAATAATGATATATATATGAAATTATTATATTTATATGTAGACTTATTAGTTACTTAGTGAAGGAGTAACGATTATGATAAAAATTTTGCCGATGGATGATAGGATTACTATAATAATTTTTATATTAACTTTAATTCATCTTACAATATTATAATATTATTAATATATATATTATATATTAATATATATTAATATATATTAATAATATATTAATATTATATTAATAATATAATATTATTTTATATTAATATATATAATATTATTATTATTAATATATAATATAATTAATATATATATTATATATATTATTATATATATATATAATATATATATATTATATATAATAATAATATATATATATATATATATATATATTAATAACCCATATTAATATATTATAATATAATTAGTTAGATGGATCCGAGTTATGTTCAATATATATATTTAGTAACTATAGCTAGGATCTAGATTCCATTATAGATAGGTATAGGAATGCCGGATTATGGATGCCCGGATGCCGAGAGATTAAAGTTATAGAATGAGGATAGTGGATGCTGGATTGATCACGGATATGCAGGATTAGCGGAGATGTTTATACTCTTATGAGTATTGAATATTAAAAGGTATATTATTATATATATATATTAATATTATATATATAATATATATATTATAGTATATATTAATTATAATACTATATAATATACTATAAGCGTCGGGCTGGGTGACTCGGACCACCTTAGGCATAAGTTACTGTCTCTACCGACTCTTCAAATAATTAATACATATCACTTTTTTAAGGTATAATTTATTTTTAATTATTTTTGTAATCACGGCCCTATATAGTCGGTCATAGAGTAACATAAATAATAATAATGTAATCTAATAATAAAGTTTTATTAAAATGTGTTGATATATAATCGCAAAGAGTCGAGCTATGACATTAGAGTGGTATGGAGGATGAAAGCTAGGAGCTCACCATATGAGGGGTAGATATCAGACCATATTTATGTGTTTAAAAATCACGATTACATTTTACTTAAAATATCAATTTTATATTTTAACTTTTATCATTTAATATTAATATAATTTATTTTATACATATATAAAATATAATAAGTAATAAAATGTCGTTCACCTGCAATGAAAATAAGAATTAATAAAAATTGAATTTTTGAGGTTGAACCGATTTGAGATTTCCTCTCCGTCATTCAAAAATAAAATTTTATCCAATTTCTCTTTTGTATTCAGCTCTCTATAATTCTTTTAATTTAAAATTCGGGGTCGAGGCTTTATTTAAATTGAAACACGAGATGTGCCCTTACAACATACAAAGTAAACATAATTTTTCAAAACTTATATCAGTTTATAATTAATTACATTAATAATAAATCTACTCATGATATGAATAGCCGTAAAGAGAGCGACCAAGAACAATGGTACGTTGATAAAAGACGCGGAGCAGCCAGACCCTTTATCGCGATTCGAATGATAAGTTTAACCGAGGCGGAAGAGGTGGAAAGTATATCATGAGGAGACCTAAGTTAGGCCACCCACGTGATGATATGCCACTAAATAAAGCTGTAGGTTCGAGGAGAAGAAAGTCGAAAAGAAGACCTCTTACATCTTGGCGCCAGTTTGAGAGCAACTAACAATCTCCTCGTACCGAGGAGTCACAATACCCAACTGACAAAAAATAATTGAGGAGGATCCGATCCAAGGCCATTATTCAATTATATTGTATAGAAAACGAAGTTAAAAAAACTCACACGATTTTTTCAAAAGTGAAATCTATTGAAGGACATTTTGTGTACCCTAATTTTCTAACATTTTTTAAAAATATAAAAACTTTCTAGAATTAAAGATGATCTATAAATAAAACTTGTAGTAACTGAGAAACCTCGCTCGTGCCTCTGTGGCTATTAAATGTAGCGAATTCCCTTTCTTTTTTTCCATTATTATTTATCCTTTCTTGTTAATTCCTTTATCCTTAGAGTTGCGACCGAATTCACTGCTCCGCCTGAAAGAGAGGTCGACCGGTCATCCCTCCTTCCCATCCTTCTGTCTCGGTCCGACGTTCATATGCAGTATATTATTATATACCTATCCATCCTACTTTTTATTTAAGTTATCTGCCTTATCTATGTATATGTACTCAAATTATATATACTGCGTAATTTATCTAATGATATATACTAGTGTATATAGGTATGATCATTTATATGTATTAGTGTTATATAAACACACCCTAACTTGAATAGGCGAGCATTAGACCACTGCGGGGGACCAGGGGTGGGTCTAGGTGAACGGGGATTACAATGCTCCACAACATAATATATATATATAATTTTTTATTAAAGCGATCAAAAATTTTGTAGTGCCTACAAACTCCTCAAATAATAATAATATATTAATAATATAATATTAATTATGAAACATTAATAATAATTTAATTATAATTAAGGTCAATAATAGAGAGTAGGATGTTTGTGTGAGTCACGTTATTATTATATCTATAAGATCAATAGTGGCTGTTTCTCAAAATATATTAAATATAAAATATTATGACAGGTAGATACTTTAAATGTAAGGTTTCCCACATAGATTTGCAGATGTAATAGTAAATTGAGCTTTACCTCAGCTAAGTGATACTGACTTGGATATTATATAAAGATTAATTAAATAAGAATAAGGATAGTAGAGAAGCTGTATAATCGTTGATTAATGAGGAGACAGGCCTCATTTCATCTTCAATCTAAATCTTCTCTTCCTCATAATCCAGGGTATTGATCGTAATAGCAATTGTATCTCTGGCCTATATTATCTTAATAGCTAGATAGACAGTGCATATCGGTGAGAAGGTGGATAAAAATGTCAAACAGTAAATTCATTACTCTACTATCACTATAGGCTTAAATATTATTTCATTCTATAGTACTTATATATACAGGTATTATGAGCATGAGTAATATACTCATTCTGAGACGAGCAAAACGGTACTTTTTCTATTTCACGCCTATATCACGTGATAGATGAACTCACTTATGGTCCTGCTCCATCTCGCGCTCACCGCAATAACCGTCTTTATGGCCTCTTCCATAACACCATCCTCTCTAAGCTATATCTATAAATATTTTAATGAATCCGCAAATTATACTGACAATCCAGCATATCACGGCTCAATTCCATCATTACCTCTTAAAGAATCCTGATAGCATAGCGCAAAAAGTCCAAATATATAATTTTGAAACATCAAATCCTATTAAACCTATATATTATAATATATATTAATAATATATATATATTAATATATTATATATATTAAATATTAATATTAATATTATATATATATATATATAATAATAGTCATTAATATATATAATATATAATAACTATATATATATAATATAATAATATACTCTTATACTAACAGTATATTCGCTCTGATGATTCTGTTTCAAATATCTAAATGAAAGGCCATCCTTCGGCTTTTCTATAATTTTCTACTCTAATCTAATAACCTCTTGGAATATATAATATATATATATATATACGATTCTGGCATTATCCTCTATTTTACTACTATTATACTCATTCTCTCTACAGGTGTCCTACTGCCTTTGGCCTGTGATTACATTTGAGTATACACTAGTGGAAATTCATTATATCATACCTGAATAATCTTAATGAACAATAGGATAAGGATACACCGGTTGAGGTACGGATAGCAATTCCTCCATATACGATTTTTATTAGGAAGTGTGCTTCTGTAGTATACTACCTTAGCCTCACATTCACTGTTTTAAAAATAATGAGTACTCTCTAGTGTCTCAAATAGCACTAAGCTAACATTTTACCTATCTATATATGTTTAAGGCTGTAAGTCGATTCGATCACCTAGTTACCACGGACTAACACTACTACCCTATGCCGAAAAAAAAATGCATCGAATGATTAGATATTACCTAAGCTCTGATCCTTAATTCTTAAACTTATACTGAGAGCCTCTATAGCTCTATTATGTATTCTATATATCTAAGATCTTTAAACCTTCTCAACTCTCACTTCTTAGACCTATTATCAGGAAATCATCTCATTCCGATCAAGTATCGTTGTTTAATACAGTCCCCCTCTACATCTACTTAAATATTCATGGTACGATATTGGAGAAATACTTCTATAACCTGAAATTTATATTGTAGTTTTTACATTTACTATATTTAATGGAAATATACGAATTTAATGATACTTGCGGAGTATGGCACGCTTAGTTGATCACTTCTCTTACAGCTCTCTACTCATACTTTGGGTTTAACCTTCTGTGTTCTCTTATTCTTAGCTATAATACGAATGCAATTTCATTTCACATGAGCATCCAGGTATACAAAAAGTGCCTCCCCATGATTGTGTGAAAAAAAATATATATAAAGTGTTTGGAAGCAATATACTTCATATGTATTATATTATTATACTGTCAACGTTTAGAGTTAGTTTTCCTCATGGTTGTAACAGTCTTATGTACTTACATTATCCTAACTATATTTCTCTTATTTAAATGAGCGATCAACTTTAATCACTACCTGGCCGTACTAATTCTATTCACAGGTTCATATGCCTAAGTATGACTACAATCTCTACAATCATCTACTTCCCAAACAATTCTCTTATTCTATTCTCGCTTAAGTTACCTCCCTCACATTACTTCTAGATTGCATCATACAATTTCTTATCTCGGTGCCTTCGTATTTATACTATCTCTCTCCTCTCTTTCGGAGAATAAGATAAGGATATTGAAGATATACTTCTGGATTGGGTTGGGGAATCACAAACACCTTCTGTTGCCAATTCACTTTCTTTAATAATTATATAGTACTATCTAACTATGTTCTATATATGAAAAGAAGTGTGCGTCCTTCTTCACTAACATTAAATACACTTATCACTCACATATACCCTGTATCCGCGTAAATTCTTTTCGAATCTTCTGAGTTGTATCGAGAGATTACGGAAAGTCGATCAACTTGGCTTAATATATATTTACATGATGAAAAGAATGATATCTTATTTGAGAAACGCTCCTCAGAGTGACACACAAAAGGTTTGTCTATAGCGCTAGCGCTTTCAAGCACTTGAAGATGCTCTTCTCGCTTTTAGTATCTCTTCTCGCCTTATTGTCTGAGACTCCATTTATTGCTCTCCAATAACCTAATATCAAATTCTTCAGTTTGCGATAGCTAGTAGTTTGAAACAGAAGCTATTTATCAGAAAGTGCAAGTTACCTCATGCCACGCCTCTCTCCATTACCATAGATGTAGCCTATTCAGCTCTATCTTCAGATACCGTCGGGGCGTGACCAGGGTGCAGCTTGCTATGGCTATCTACAACCCACGGCTTTTTGGACAGGGCAAGTCAAAGGCCAAAAGGCTTATAAACTGTTTCTGATAGCCAATCTAGTATAATTACACTTGATAACCATCTATCTTTGTGGGCGATGTTGTATTTAGCTATATATATTTCTCTTATATCTACGAAAGGTACCGATATATATATATATTTATTATATATATATATATATATATATTAATATAAGCAGACGGCAAGGGTACTACAGATGGGTAATACTTATATCACTCTGCGTACCACCTATATATATACCTATTTAACCATTACTACCAGTAGCGATATAAAGGGGTGTTGTTAATCTGCTATCAACTATTAGAGTTTTGTGTTGAATCCAATAAGAGTGATAATTTCAAGAGCTAGTTCGTTGTGTTTATATGAATATACATATATATATATAGTTAGATATTCTCTATATGATTTTCCACCACTCTGTTCTGTAGTAAATTCTCGTCCATTATTTAACTGTTATTCCTCAGAACTTAATTATCCTCACTTAAAGCCTGCGTCTGAAGTTCATTAATACGTAATTATTGCGCTTGTAGGGTGAATTATTTGAGACATACTGTACCCTCCTTGATATATGGAGTCTGTGTCCCTATAGTGAAATGGTTAAGGTATGACTAACTGTAAAAAAAAATCCTAATGGGTAGTGATACAGATATATGTGCAAATGTAAAATTAGAACTCTACTACTCACTAATATAACTACTCATCCAACATATATATATATATATAATACTATAAATCCAGACACATTCTATATGACAGTACCCAGACATATATCGAGCAGACTCATCTAATATCAACAGTTACGAAGCGCCCAGTTTATTCTACATGAGTAAGGGACCATATTATAACTCAAGTAACGTATAGACAACTAATACTTTTATTAAATGATACATTATTACTCTAGTTACTTATATCACACACTAAATATATATCTAACGCATAGCTCTCTATCACACAAGTTATCATATCATATATACAGCATTAAGAGCAAATATCCTGTCTATCTACCCTACTTTCTATTTCTCACCTTTTCCACATATATACCATCAACTACTAAAACAATAATTATATATATATATTCCAGACTTATTGTCATGGATGTTATTTGGAAATAAAGAAATGTAGGCCTTGAAAATTTTTTTATTAAGTTGTGTTCCTTAGATTAAGCCTTTTAACCCACCTTTTATTTTCCCCACATATAACCAATCTCATTACTTTTTCACGTCTGCCTCTACTCTCACGTCCATCTTTTAATTTATATTCAGTCAACACTGAAGAAGATCAATAAACTTCTCACACGTAAATTGTGAGAGTCCCATAGTATCTCTATAATCATTCCATTATAATACATACCCTTCAAACCATTATTAATCACACATCAGCTTGATATTACGGAGATTTCAAAACACTTAAAACCTCTGTTGCCATGCCTTTAGCACCTAAAGAGAAACTTATCGAGCTAAAATATAATTCTTCACATTATATAAATAGTAACATTTTCTTTATGAGCTAACTAAAGTAATTATATGAAGTAGGCAGTATTACGGCAGAATCATAGAATACAACTTCTCCTAGAGGCTGATTAAGACATATTATCCTGATAAAATAATATAAGTGTGTAGTAAGGGTATACATGACAGAATAACTATCCACCGTTAAGCCTTAGTCGACTACCTTCTCACTACGATTACGCAGGAACATATAAACCATGTGGGCATTTTTAT
>JABUQX010092273.1:0-20000 GCA_015478945.1 Trachelipus rathkii | reverse complement strand
ATAGCATCACCTTAACTGAATATAACGTACATTCACAAACCTAACACATCTTAAACATGAATAAAACAGTTAAGATTAACAAGCTTTTCATTACTTACCAAAACAGTTTAAAGATAACTAACATTGAGCGCAGAAAGTAACACCTACTTACACTTTTTTCTAACATCATCACTGATGTTTTTACATTAACATAGTAACATTAACAAAAATTATCACAACCTTGTGTGTAAGTATCTTACTGATCAATGAATATAATGCTTAACGTAACAAAGTTTTCATATTAATAAAGCAAACATAGGGATCATATGAGCTACGAGATTATAATGTGAACAACTCCAATCCAAACACATTCTTATACACGAATAAGCAAGTTCACATTAATAAAGTTCAATACTTAACAACTGGACATTAACTAACATAGCATACAATAACGTAACCTATTCACACTTTTCCAAACATATCTCTAAAACATATCATTATTATTTTTTGCACGAACATAGCCATTTAACAAAAATTTATCACAATCTTGTGTAATTATCATACTGAACCCAACGAAAATACGCTAACGCAGCAAAGATTTCACATCAATGAAGCTAACATATCATAACCTTGATGTAACAATAATAATGATAACATCAATCGAACATACCCTATGCCTGAATAAATCACTAACATTAGCAAAGTTCCATACTTTTAATACAGTAAAGTAACTACCGTTGCATACAAAAACGTAACCTTTTCATACTTTTTCCTTAACATATCATTACTATTTTCGTATTAACACTAATATTTTGCATCACCGTACCTTAATGTATCATTTACTGAGTCAACGAATAATATGCCAACCGTAACAAAGTTTTATGGCTTAAGAAAGCTAAACATATCAAGTTCTAACAAGAATATAACATACCACCGAAAAACCTAACATACCTTTAAAACACGAATAAACATCACATTAACAAAGCTTCAATACTTAACAACAGCTAAGTAAACTAGCAAAAACTATAGAACGTCGCCTTTCATATCTTTTTTCTTTTTGTTTTAAAAACTTTTTATTTATTTTTCACTTTATTTCTTAAAACTTTTTGTTTCAAAAAACTTTTAGCTATTTGTAAATTATGTTCCTTTAAACATTTTTTAGTTTTTTTTTTTTTTTTTTTTTTAAACTTTTAATTTTAACTTTATTTCTATAAAACTTTTTGTTTTTACTAAAATTTTATTCTTTTATGTTTAAACGTAAAAAAATTGTGTTTTTACATACCTAAAAGCAGTAAATCAGTAATCAGTAAATCAAACCACCCCTACCTCCCCCCTACCCGTCCCAACCCTGATCTATTGTGGATATTGATCTATTGATCTGTTGATCCAGTCATATTTCGAGTATCATTTTGATAAACATAGCATAAAATATGTTCTTTTATACTAACCTCAGATATATGCTTGGACATAACAAAAGTTTCACATCAATAAGCTAAGCATAACATAAACCTGATGTAAGAATATAATGTATAACATCAACCCTAACATACCTTTAAACACTAATAAACCAACTAACATTAACAAAGTTCAATACTTAGCAACAGTAAAGTAACAGCCAAAACATATAGAACGTTGCCTTTCACATCTTTTTTTCTTTTTGTTTTAAAAAACTTTTAAATTCTTTTAACTTTATTTCTTTAAAAACTTTTTGTTTGAAAATGCTTTGAGCCATTTTAATTTTATTTCTTTAAATCCGTTAATATTTTTTTTTTTTTTTTTTTTAAACTTTTAATGTTTTCGAAAAATTCTTAGAATATTTTTGTTTTTACTTAAAAATTTTATTCTTTTTATGTTTATAACTGTTTAAAAAATTTTACATGTTTACAAAACTAAAATAGTAAAACAGAAATAAACAAAAGTTCAAATTAATAAAGCGTAACATAACATAACCTGATGCAAAATATAATTTTATAACACAAACTACAAAATACCATACTGGCACAGTGAAAGTAACTGACGTTGCTTACAGCCCGTACCATATTCACACTTTTTTCAAACAGACTCTAACATATCACTATTATTTTACATTAACATAGTAACATTTAACAAAAATTTATCACAACATCTCGCCAACAAATATATGCTGACGTAACAAAGTTTTTTCACATCAATAAGCTAACATATATCCTGAACTAAGAAATATAACGCACAATGACAAAACCTAACAATACCTTATAATCGAATAAATTGACTAACATTAACAAGTTCATTACTTAAAACACTTAAAAGTAACTAACAATTGCATACAGAACGAACATTACGAAGCTGATGTGGTTCCTGTTTCACTAGAGTTATCAGATACAAGTCGAGAAATTGTTCAAACTCCTCCCACTTTTCAAAACATTACGCAATACCTATGATTCTTGTTTGGTTCGTTTTCGAAACATTACGCAATACCTATGACTTGTTTGGTTTCGTTTTCGAAACATTAAGCTATACATCTGATTTTGTTGACACATGAACATAACAAAATTTATTAAAAACATTTTATGTTTTTGCTAATGTCTTTGTTTTATAACAACTCTAAAAACTTTTATTTTTAATTTTATTTCTTTAAAACTTTTTTTTTGTTTTTTTAAAAAAAACTTTATTTTAATTTTATTTGTTAAAATTTTTTTTTTTTTAAAAAAATTTTATTCTTTTTATTTTTATAAATAATAAATTTGTGTTTTTCCATTCCGCAAAAGATGTAATCAGTAAATCAACCCATCCACCCTACTCTCCTCATCGTCTCCTACCCTTCCATGATCTATCGATCTATCGATCTATTGATTCAAGTCACATTTCGTGTATCATTTTGGATAAACATAACATAAAAACAAGTTCTTTATACACTGATCAACGAATATATGCTAACATAACAAAGTTTTCACATTAATAAAACTAACATAGCATCATCGGCTAAGAATATAATATACAACAACAAACCTAACACATCTTAAACCTCAATAAACTGTTAACATTAACAAAGTTCCACACTTAACAACAGTAAAGTAACTAACATAGCATACAAAAAACGTAACCTATGCATACTTTGTCAAGCATATCTCAAATATAGCAATGTTAATTTTAGATTAACATGGTAATATTTAACAAAAATTTATCATAACCTTGTCTAATTATCATACCGATCAACGAATATAGGCTAACGTTAACATAGTTTTCACATTAATAAAACTTACATATGATCATCTTGAACTAAGAATATAATCCACACCGATAAACCTAACACACCTTAAACATGAATAAACTGTTAACGTTAACAAAGTTTCACACTTAACAACAGTAAAGTAACTAACATAACATACAAAAACGTAACCTATTCACACTTTCTCAAGCATATCTCTAACATAACAATGTTAATTTTACATTGTAATATTTAACAAAAAATTTTCATAACATGGGCTAATTATCATACTGATCAACGAATATACGCTAACGTAATAAAGTTTTCACATCAATAAAGCTAACATAGCATAACCCGAACTAAGAAAATAATGTACAACGACAAACCTAACACAACTTACGCATGAATAAACTGTTAACATTAACAAAGTTCCACACCTTAACACCAGCCTCGTAAGATATCAACAACAAGCGTAGAGATGCGTGACGATGTCATCGTACCAGCACAGCGAAAAATGTCCTACTGAAGAAAATAGTGTATAAACAATCCTTAAAGGTAATGGGATTCTTTCTTTCAACCAATCATAAGAGCGTAAACAAGGATATAACACACGAACGAACCATAACGGTTCAAAAGTCTATACAATATGACATGTAAAACTTTGTTTAAACATGAAATCAGATCATATATTTGTATTTTCACATCTATGACTTGCGAACAATTCGTTTCACTAGAGTTATCAGATACAATTCGAGAATTTGCTCAAACTCCTCCACTTTTCGAAACATTACGCAATACCATGATTCTTGTTTATTAACAACGTTTCCACATTAAACAACAGTTAGAGTAACTAAAATTAACATACAAAATCGTAACCTACTCATACTTTCTCAAGCATCCTCTAACATAACAATGTTATTTTACATTAACATGGTAATATTTAACAAAAAGTTATCATAACATTAGCTAATTATCATTCTAATCAAAGAATATACGCTAACGTAATAAAGTTTTCACATCAATAAAGTTAACATAGCATAACCCGAGCTAAGAAAATAGTGTACAACGATAAACCTAACACAGCTTACGCACTAATAAATTGTTAACATTAACAAAAGTCCCTCACTTAACATCGGTAAAGTAACTAACAATGCATTACAAATTACTATCAATACTTTTTTCCAAGCACATCTCTAACATATTAACGTTAATTTTACATTGACACAGTAATATTTAACAAAAATTTATCACATCCTTTCTAATTATCATACAGAACAACGAATATACGCTAACGTAACACTTTTTACATTAAACATAGTAAAATTTAACAAAAAAATTCATCTAATCAAACTAAATATCTAATCCCTCGATAATTGCAACATAACAAAGGTTTATCCAAACACAACATTAAAAAATAACAATTTTAAACATACATAAACATAAAAAACAAGTTCTTTGAATAAAAATATCATAATAAAGTGTAATAGTTTACTGATTTAAAGCTGGTTAACAGCAGTTAAAGTAACTAACTTTCATACAAACGTAACATATTCACACTTTTCAAGCATATCTCTAACATATCATAGGTATTTTTACCTTAACATAGTAATATTCAACAAACATTTATATAACCGTAATTATTTATCATACATTACCTCGAATATATTACTAACATAACAATGTTTTCACATTAATAAAGCTAACATAGCATCATATGAACTAGGAAAATAATGTACAATGACAAACTTAACACAACTTACGCACTAATAAACAGTTAACATTAACAAAAATTCCACACTTAACACTAGTAAAGTAACCAACATGCATTACAAAACGTAACCTACTCCCCTACTTTTCTATCATATCTATCATATTACGTTAATTTCACATTAACAACAGTAATATTTAACAAAAATTTATAAACCTTATCTTATAATCATACAGACCAACGAATAACTGTAAACATAACAAAGCTTTATCCAAACATAACATAAAAATAAGTTCTTTGAATAAAATATCATAGTAAATTGTAATAGTTTACTGATTTTAAAGCAGTAAATCAGTAAATCAGTAAATCAAACCATCAACCCCTCCCCTCCCCCTCCCCCCGCACCTCCCTATCATTGATCTATTGATTCATGTCATATGTCGAGTATCATTTCGACTAAACATACAAAAAAAAAATAAGTTTTTTATATACTAACCATTGAATATATGCTAACGTAACAAAGTTTTTTCATTAATAAAGCTAACATAACCTGAACAGGATATAATGTACAACGACAAACCTAACACACCATACGTACGAATAAACTACTAACATTAACAAACTACCGCACTTAACAACAGTAAAGTACCTAACACTTCATACAAAACGTAACCTACTCATACTTTTTCAAACATATCTCTAACATATCAATGTTAATTTTACATTAACATCGTAATATTTAACAAAAGTTTAACATAACCCTGTCTAATCATCATACTACCAGCGAATATATTGCCAACGTAACAAATTTTTTACATCAACTTCGTAATATTTAACAAAAATTCATCATAACATCGTCTAAATATCATATTCCCAACGAATAATTGCAAACATAACAACAAAGTTTTAACCAAACAACAACATAAAAATTAAGTTCTTTATTTACTAACCTACGAATATATGCTTAACCAACAAAATTTTAGCATCAATAAAGCTAACATATCATATCGGCAACTAAGAATATAATGTACAAATGCAAACCTAGCATACCTCGCGTATGAATAATCAGCTAACATCATGAAAATTCCCTACTTATCAAAGGTAAAGTAGCTAAACAGGTTCATACAAGTACTCGATATGTTCCTAATTTCACGCTATCAGCAACAGGTTAAAAGCCGTAGCATCTAACAAAATCCCTTAACAAAGTGACCAATCTACCAAAGATACCAACATCTTGAACTATGAATTGACACTATCTTCGTTAAAGTGTCATTCGTTTCGAGTATAACATCATTTAACCTATGAATAAACGTAGACATTATCAATTTTCTAGGGCTAACCTAACATTACTCAACAAAAAACTTAACCTAGGCTCACGTTTCTAACACAACATCGTCAGTTAACACAGTAATATCTTACAAAAACTCATCATTTCTCTAAAAAATCAGTGTTATTTTCACATTGTCATATTAATATTTAACATAACGTACCTAACTTACGAATAAACAGTTTTCATTAACCAAGAGTATCTAAAACAACACATTACATTCCGAGAGAAAACTCTAGGGGATGCCCCCCTTGAAAGGGTGTGAATCCTGAGAGGGGGATCACCCCGAAGGGGTGTAAGCGGGCTTTGGGCCTCAGCCCGAAGGGCTGAGGCCTTACCCCTCCTTCGGAGGGGTAATGCCCGCTTACACCCCTTCGGGGTGATCCCCCCTCTCAGGAATCACATCCTTTCAAAGGGGGCATCCCCTAGAGTTTTCTCTCGGAATGTAATGTGTTGTTTTAGATACTCTTGGTTAATGAAAACTGTTTATTCGTAAGTTAGGTACGTTATGTTAAATATTAATATGACAATGTGAAAATAACACTGATTTTTTAGAGAAATGATGAGTTTTTGTAAGATATTACTGTGTTAACTGACGATGTTGTGTTAGAAACGTGAGCCTAGGTTAAGTTTTTTGTTGAGTAATGTTAGGTTAGCCCTAGAAAATTGATAATGTCTACGTTTATTCATAGGTTAAATGATGTTATACTCGAAACGAATGACACTTTAACGAAGATAGTGTCAATTCATAGTTCAAGATGTTGGTATCTTTGGTAGATTGGTCACTTTGTTAAGGGATTTTGTAGAATGCTACGCTTTACATGTTGCGGATATGCGTGTGAAAATTGGGAACATTATCGAGTATTGTTGACCTGTTAACACTTTACCTTTGATAAGAGGGAATTTTCATGTTGTTAGCTGATTATTCATACGCGAGGGTTATGTTAGGTTTGCATTTGTACATTATATTCTAGGTTGCCGATATTGATATGTTAGCTTTTTAAAAATTTTATGAGCTAAAAAAAAATTTTTTTGTTTGTTAAAGGGCATATATTCGTAGGTTATATATAAAAGAAACTTATTTTTTTTATGTTTGTGTTTGGTTAAAACTTTGTTATTTTTATATTATGTTGGGATATGATATTAGACGATGTTATGATGAATTTTTGTTCAAATATCACGAAGTTGATGCAAAAAAGTTTGTTACGGTGGCAATATATTTCGCAGGTAGGTATGATGATAGACTGGGTTATGTTAAACTTTTGCTAAATATTACGATGTTAATGTAAAATTAACATTGATATGTTAGAGATATGTTTGAAAAAGTATGAGTAGGTTACGTTTTGTATGAAGTGTTATGGTACTTTACTGTTGTTAAGTGCGAAGTTTGTTAATGTTAGTAGTTATTCGTTGGTCTGTATGGTAGGAATTGTCGTTTATACATATATTCCTAGTTCAGGTTATGTTAGCCTTATTAATGTAAAAACTTTGTTACGTTAGCATAATTTCGATGGTTAGTATAAAAAAACTTATTTTTTTTTTGTATGTTTAGTCGAAATGATACTCGACATATGACATGAATCAATAGATCAATAGATCAAAGGTTCATGGTGGGAGGAGCGGGGAGGGGTTGATGGTTTAATTTACTGATTTACTGCTTTAAATCAGTAAACTATTACAATTTACTATGATATTTTTATTCAAGAACTTATTTTTATGTTAATGTTTGGATAAAGGTTTTGTCTGTTTACAGTTATTCGTGGTCTGTATGATATAGGACAAAGGTTATTATAAATTTTTTGTTTAATAATACTGTGTTAAGTGAAATAACGTTAATATGTTTAGAATATGCCTGGAACCTCACGTGTCTTTTTACGTTTTGGATAAATTGTTGGTTACTTTATGCTTGTGTTAAGTGTGAATTTTGTATTTTAATGTTTCTAGTGCGTAGTGTGTGTTTGAAGTTTGTCATGTACATTATTTTCAGTTCATATGTCTATGTTAGCTTTATTAATGTAAAACATTGTTATGTTAGTATATATTAGTAGGTATGTATGATAAATAATTTTTTTTACCGGTTATTTGGAAATGGGTTTTTTTTGGGTGAATTATTACTTGTTAAGGTAAAAATACCTATGATATGTTACAGATACGTTTGAAAAAAGTGTGAATATGTTACGTTTTGTATGAAATATTAGTTACTTTACTGCTGTTAACAGCTTTAAAATCAGTAAACTATTACACTTTATTATGATATTTTATTCAAAGAACTTGTTTTATTGATGTTAAAACTTTGTTATTTTTTTGTTATGTTTGGATATAAAACTTGTTTATGTTTGCAATTATTCGAAGGGGATTATGATAATTTAGCTTATTGGTTATGTGAAATTTTGTTAAATTTTACTATGTTTAATGTAAAAAAGTGTTACGTTAGCGTATATTCGTTGTTCTGTATGATAATTAGATAAGGATGTTGTAATGCAATAATACACGTAATACATAACTTTGCCTCATTTATGTATTGTAAAGCAATGACCAACATTGTCATTGCTATTTCTCTTTCATTTTCTATGTATACGATGTATGATTGCAGCGGCTCATCAAAAGAAATTTGTAAATATGTTTGCATTTCATGCGTAAACGACAGCCAATAGAAACTTGGTTTTCAAGACTTACTTTTGGAACCTAAGTTTTGATTGGTCGTCGTTCACAAGTCTGTGATAATAATAATAATACTATTATTATTATTATTATTATTATATTATTATTATTATTATTATTATTTTTTTTTTAACTGTTATAAGGTTACTGCGCATTTATTATTATATGTAAATTTTTTATATATATATTATATATATATATATATATATATATATATATATATATATATTATATATATATATATATATATATATATATATATATATATATATATAATATATATATATATATATATATATATATATATATATATATATATGTGTATAGAATAATATTTAATTTTGTATAGTGTGGAGCGCACAATGTATAAATTCATTTGGCTTTTATGTTTTGATTTTAGAGGAAAATTGAGATTTCTTGTGAACAAAGTTTCGATTGTAAAGAAATACCAATTTTCGGTCCTGCTGAATGTGTAATATATATTTGCTTTACTAAAATAACTAATAAGTGGATACATCATTTTATTAATTATTTTAAGAGTTGTGATTGGATGGTCAGACGTAAACTGGTTGGCGAAGATTTGTATAAATAGTAAATTTATGAATATTTTGTGATCTTTTTGCTTTCATTTGTCGTCAATCAAGGTGTTTACAGTTGGTACTGCGCTTGTTGCTCTGTCTGATCGATGTTATTATTATTTTAGTGTGCATAGTCTTGTAAATCGTGGAGGTGTCTTATTTTATATTTTATTATAAAGTAATTGTGTTAATGTTTTTAAATGCAATAAGGTATTGTAATTTTCAATGTGGAAATTTCGTGGCTTATTTTCTTGTAAAGCCAATATTGTTTTAAGCTGTGTTCTAAATATAATTGTGTTTATTCGTGTAAATATAATCTTTGCATTGCCATTATAAAAGTGTCGTCTGTTGATTGCGATTTGCAAATGCATTTTGTCTGCGGTGTTGCTAATCACTAGCAGGTAAGGGTATTTATTATTGATGTGTATTTTTTGTAACATGGTAAAGATTCTTTTGAGTTAACAAACATAAAGTGTTTAACGATTAAAGTTACATTATTTTATATACGAATAATTACTAAAGTCACATTTTATTTATTTGAAATTAAGATTTGTTTTATTACTAGTTGGCAACTCTTTTGCTTTAAGACAACAGCTGATCTTGACCAGCTGTGACTGCATTCATTTGTTCACACTGATAAATCGATGCCTTCAATAATTGTCAAAAACATTTAATTTACAAGTAAATATTTTATATCATTTGCAAAGTCAGTCTGTCCATATATTATTTTGTTGATATATTTTGTTTATTCATATATATTATTGGACATATATTTATATGTATGTTTTATATATATATATATATATATATATATATATATATATTAAATATCTATAATGACCTCTATACACATAGTCTATATATAGATATACATATATAATACTCTCTCAGTTAGTAAAGGGCAAAAAAATTATATGAAGATGGAAAAGAATATATGAATACAATGAGATTCCAAATGTCTCAGAAAATGTTAACTTATATGATAGATAACAAGATATATATATATATATATATATATTAATATAGTTATATATATATATATAATATATATATATATATATATATATATATATATATATATACTTGGTAGTTAGCATTTTGGTTCTATAGTTGCGGTGTGCATGTATACGGATATCTATTAGACATCCGGCTATATGTCCATGGAAGTATAAAACCTGTAGGTATTTTTAGAGATATATATATATATATATATATATATATATATATATATATATATATGACTGATGTATATATAAATAATATATATAATATATATATATATATATATATATATATATATATATATATATATATAAATAGAATTGATATACGGTACTGAAGGTTCTATATGTGCGGTGTGCATGTATACGGATATCTATAGACATCCGGCTACATGTCCATGGACTTATAAAATCTAGTTTGTAAGACCAGTACGTTTTTATTTATTTTTTTTATTAAAAATATTTCTAAAATTGTCCCAGTGGTTTTCTTGAGTATTTCCAAACGTGTTTTACTTTTCATTTATTCAATAATTCAATTAGCTATTGCTTTAAGTCTTAAAGACGTGGTTTTTGTGATTGTAAGATTGATCACAAAACGGATTCATTTGCTGGTAAGAAAAGTATTGACTGAACTGTTTTCACATAAGGTAAAGAACTCGGTCAAACCGTTATTCCACTTGAAGGGTCTTCAGGGAGAGAAGTTGGTGAGTTTGTAGAGTTTAACATTGCATTCTAATATTGCACAGGCCAATAGCTCACTTGATAGGAGGCCTGGATACTGTTACAATACAGGTTTGAGAATCTAATAAAGTGTTAGTTGATTGGATTGTCACGGGGGCCTGGCCAAAGGATTTGTTCATCAGTTTGAAGAGTAAGTTATGACATATAATTTAATATCTTTTTAACCAATCGCACTACATTAATAAATTTGGGTATTCCTGTTCGGGATCTTATATTATAACTTTTCAGTCATTACTTCTTATCAGTGAAGTGCTTGTAGTAAAGTTATTTTTGCTATTTTATTGAATATTTAAACTCAAGGTAGTACAGTCGTTTGTTAAAACCTGTGCCAGAACTAATGTTCAAGGGTTGTAATTTATACCCCAGTTGTTGTTATACGATATAAGTTAATATTGTATTGTTTTTATTTAACTGTCAATATAGTCGTTTGGACTATTTGCTTTGTTGAAGTTAAACGTATTTAATTTTTCTGTGCGTATTGGTGGGATAACAAACTGTTATTCCAGCAATAGATAACGTTTGGAAATAAAGAAACACTGGTATAATTTTAGTAATTTTTTTTATATTATGCTCTTATAAATATATATATATATATATAAAAATATATATATATATATTTATTAATATTGTTTAGATAGGCATTAAAGTTTGCAAAATTAAGCGGAGCGAAATAGTGGTTTCCCGGAATTCACAATTTTCCTCTGTTGGAGTTCTGTAGGGAAAACACTAGTTCCCCGTAAGATTTTGTTAAATTTTATTGCAGATATATATATATATATAGTATATATATATATATATATATATATATATATATATATATATATATATATATATATATATATATATATATATATATATATATATATATATATATATATATACATTAGTAATTTTGCGGTTAGAAGTTTGTTTTCATGCGTTATCAATTGGAGACAAATTTGTAAAATTTTGGTAGAAAACGGGATTGTGATTCGTGCGTTGAAAGTGACTCTGTTAGCGGACAATATATTTTGTAATTTGTTTTGGATAAAACAAATATAACAATGGCTACTACTAACGAGGCGTTTGTAGAAATGTGCAAATCTATGGGTTTATCTGGCAAGGAATTTGCTGCTGCATTGAAAGATAAAACGGCTGCTGATTTGGAGGAGAAGAAGATTGCCGCAGCTTTAGAGGAGAAAAGGTTAGCGCTTGAGGCAGAAGAGCGAAGGGAGAAAGCTAAGCTTGAAGATGAAAGAGAGAAAGCCAGAAGAGCGAAGGGAGAAAGCCAAGCTTGAGGCAGAAGAGCGAAGAGAAAAGGCTAAATTAGAGGCAGAGAAAGATGCAAGAGAAGCAGAAGAAAGAATGCTTCAGATGAAGCTTGATGCTGAAGAAAAACAGCGTCAACATGACGCAGCGATAGCATCGCAGAGTGCTCAGAGCAGCCATAGTACTTCCTATGCTAGTAAGTATCCAAAACTGAAGCTTCCTTTCTTCGACGAAAAGAAAAACGATATTGAAGAATATCTGTTAATGTTTGAGAAGCAAGCAGAGGCGAACGATATCCCTGTAGAAAAGCGAGCGGTAGTTTTAGGAAGTTTCCTAACAAGCAAAGCTGTCAGTGTATATAATAAGATGACTGTTGAAGAATTAAAGAGCTATGAAGGTCTGAAAAGAGCTTTATTGGAGAGGTATGGGCTCACGGAAAGTGGGTACTGTACAAAGTATAAAACTATAACTCCTACGGAAGATGATAATCCTAGAGTTTATTTACAAAGAATTATTGAGGCTCTTAAAAAGTGGTTAACAGCAGCAAATGTAACACTGACACCGGATGATCTTATCGAATTTTTCTCGGTGGACAAGTATTTGAATACGGTTCCAAAAGAACTCGCAACCTACTTAAGGGAGTCGAAAAAGAAAGCACCAGAAGAGATAATAACTTGTTCTGAAGGATACATGGAAGCGCATCGTCTGAGATTCACAGCTAATAGTCACACACGAAATCACAATCACGTTGAGAAAAGCACACATAATAATAATAATTATAGATCAAAAGGCAATGGTTACTCCACAAGCGGTAATCATAAAAGTAGCAATCAACATGCACCGCGAGCAACTAATAATGAAAGCAGGATCGGAGGTGGAAGCGGCGACAGACAGAACTATCGTCGCAGTAGCAGTGAGCCGAGAGAAGTGCCCACGTGCTTTAAGTGTCAAAGGAGAGGGCATCTCTCAAGGATTGTCAAGCCCCTCCTTATTTCAACAATAGTAGTAGGGGACAGAATAACTCAGGGAGACAAAAAGAAGAAACAAAGAGCACGGGAGCGTCCGGAGTCTCTGATAACGGCAGTGAAGCCCTGAACTACTCAGGTGAAGAGCCGAAGCTCCTGGATGAGTTAGTGAAGGTGAAAAATGACGAAACGTCACACCTACCTGTAACGTATGGGACGGTGAATGGCTTTAAAGTCAAAACCCTCCGAGATACCGGGTGTAATGTAGTGGTTGTGCAAAAGTTTGTGCCGAAAAGGTGTTATGTTGGAAACAACATGAAGATACGTTTGTTGGACTATGTACAGTGATCGAAAGTCCGCCTTGCAAAATTGATGGGATAACCCCTATATTGTAGGGAAGAACAACCGCGCCAGTATTGCCGGAGGTTTGTCTGTGTGTGATTGATTTGGGTAATCGGGAATGGTCAAAGAGCATTCCCTGTAGTCATCCTATGTCCTCGCTTGGGAGTCGGCGCGGTGTTCGACGGGCCTCGTAATGTAGAGGTCGAGCATAACATTAGTAGTATGCTGGTCCCCATCGCTGAGAGCGCTGAAGAAGGTTCACAAGAGGAACCTAATCAAACCAATCATAAATTTGGAATGGCAAGTTGGGAGGTGAGTGAGTCGTATGGAAGGAAACTGTCAGCGCCACAAACGTTTGACATCTGTAGGAAAGATGTCGCGCCAACCATGGAACCATCACTAAGTGTGATGGGTGGGTGCAAATGTTCACCTGAAAATGAGAACGTTACAGGAAAAGATGAAGTTAAAACCCCTAAAGCATCTGTTAATGGATGTGAAGATGACACGAGAGTGTGTTTAGATGTTCAGGAGGACATCGATGTTAGAGAAGCACAAGTGGTTGATGTAACAGCGTCGTGCTGATGAAATGACGAGATGCGTGAGAGGGTGACATTAGACAGTCACATGCAAGTTCTGGAGAGAGGGTGTTGAGCTTTGTGGGTGAAGATAAACCAGGTATGAAAGTTCAGAATTGATAACGATCGGGAGACTTTAAAAGTAGACAAGAAAGATGACGTCACTCTACAGAGGGTATGGAGGTCAGTGGAAAAAGGAGAAAACAAGTATGCAGTAAAGAATGGTGTGTTATTTAAAAGAGTGTTAGAGAACCAACAGGAAAGGTATACTCTGGTCGTACCGAAAGAGTACAGAAGTAAAGTCATGAAGATGGCACACGACGAAGTCTTCGGTGGCCATCAGGGGGTAAAGAAAACTATGGGTAAAATTACCCAGCAGTTCTTCTGGCCGAACATATATTCGGACGTAACTAAGCACTGCTACTCGTGCGATATATGCCAGAGAACGTGCCCGAAAGGTTCAGTGAAAAGGATACCTCTGTGCCCAATGCCCATCATTGAAGAACCATTTCAAAGGGTGGTCATCGACCTGATCGGGCCAATCTCACCACCATCTTCAGAAGGACACCAGTATGTCCTGACACTTGTGGATGCCGCTACGCGCTATCCTGAAGCTGTACCGTTAAAGAGCATTACTGCCCAGAAGGTGACGGATAGTTTGGTGTCAATTTTCACGAGGTTGGGTGTGCCAAAAGAAATCCTCAGTGACAATGGCAGACAATTTACATCTGATTTAATGAGAGATGTAACGAAGATGTTGAACATCAAGCAGAAATTTTCTAGCATTTACCACCCAATGAGTCAAGGCGTTACAGAAAAGTTCAACGGAACTCTTAAGAGAATGCTCAAGAGAATGTGCAGTGAACAAGTGAGGAAGTGGCACAAGTTCATTGAGCCACTATTATTTGCATACAGGGAGGCTCCACAGGACTCCACAGGGTTCTCCCCATTCGAACTCCTGTATGGTAGGACTGTGAGAGGTCCAATGCAAATTTTACATGAAATTTGGGCGGGTGACATTAACCCTGAAGAGGCAAGGTCAACATATAGATATGTTTTCGACTTGCAGGAAAGATTAAATGAAACTCTGAAGTTGGCCAGAGAGAATTTAGCAAAGGCCCAAATTTCCCAGAAAAGATACTATGACAAGAGTGCAAAGGCCAGAAAATTGGAAGTAGGAGATCTAGCTCTTGTTCTGTTACCGACCTCGAGCAACAAGATGTTGATGAGATGGGGCGGGCCACATAGAGTGGTGGAGAGTCATACGGTAAGGACAATTACAAGATCAAAGTGGATGATGTGATTAAGACCTATCACATCAATCTGCTGAAGAAGTACATTGTGAGAGAGGAAAGTGAAGAAGCGGAAGAAGAGGTGTGTCAACATCCAGCGAATATAGGTGCTTCAGCAGTGATCCTTGACACTGAGAATGAAGAAAATATTACTCTAGTGGAAATGGACCCCACAATGGTACGAAAAGAGGGATTGTCTGACACACCAAAATCAGCGCAGACATAACCGATGATATGAAGAAAGAATTAATGGAAATCTTGAAGAAGCATGAAGGGATTTTTACTGATGTGCCTGGCACCGCCAAAAACCACTATCATGCGATAGACCTTATCGACGACACCCCCATCAGGCTGAAGCCGTACAAACTACCTTTTACGACGCGGACGGAGCTTAAAAAGGAAACAGATAAGATGATCAGAATGGGCATCATCGTTCCCTCCACGTCGCCGTATTCTGCACCTGTCGTAGTTGTCCAGAAAAAGGACGGGAGTAAGAGAGTGTGTTCGGACTACAGGGCCCTGAATAGGATCACGGTCTTTGATCCTGAGCCCATGACAACAACTCAGACCTTATTTACCAAGTTTGCAAAAGACAAGTTTTACACAAAACTTGACTTGGCCAAAGGCTACTGGCAGATAAAAATAAGGCCTGAAGATTGCTACAAAACCGGTTTTTCAACCGAGGACGGACACTTCCATTATCTCAAGCTGCCATTCGGTATGGTTAATGCCGGAGCCACGCTTGTTAGATCGATGCGCAGGATACTGGATGGAATCAACGATGTCGATTTTTATATCGACGATATCATCGTCCATTCCCAGACCTGGCGCGAGCATATGATCACGATTAAGACTGTTCTTCAAAGACTTCAAGAGAGGAGGGATTTACCATCAGGCCGACGAAGTGTGAGTTCGCTTCGTCGAGTGTTGAGTTTTTGGGCCACTTTATTGGCAATGGCACTAAGGGTTTACATGAGGATAATGTGGTCAAAATTAAGAAAACAGAGCCGCCTAAGAACAAGAAACAAGTGAGGTCTTTCTTAGGGCTCACTGGTTATTACCAGGATTTTGTGAAAAATTATGCACAGATTGCAGCGCCATTGACCGACTTAACAAAGAAAGGAGAGCCAACAAAAGTCAGGTGGGAGCCCAAACACCAACAGGCATTTGAGACATTAAAAGAAGCTTTGAGCTCGAAGCCCATATTGAAGATGCCAGAGTTGGAGAAGACGTTCACACTACAAGTGGATGCATCTGGCACTTCATTAGGATACGTCCTTTTACAAGAAGATGGAGGAATCCTCCACCCGATCGCTTACGGGAGTAAAAAGTTGTCTGTGACACAACAAAGATACTCAACTTTGGAGAAAGAAGCGTTAGCGATCATAATGGGCATTAGAAAATTCGAGCCATACCTCTATGGGAAGGAGTTTATCCTCCAATCTGACCATAGACCGCTGACGGCTATGAATAAGAAGAGGTATGAGAATAATAGAATAATGAGGTGGTCTCTATATTTACAAAGATTCAGATTTATCTTGAACCACATAAGTGGGAAAGATAATGTTATAGCAGACTACCTAAGCAGATCATATGCCGACAACACATCTGGTCCATTATCAGAAGTCGCTACCGAAGAAGGAGCACTGAATAAATGAGACCAACGTTTTGATCACGTGTACATAAAGCAAAATGTACCCATTTGCTTCAAAGGGTGGGCCAAAGATGTAATGCAATAATACACGTAATACATAACTTTGCCTCATTTATGTATTGTAAAGCAATGGCCAACATTGTCATTGCTATTTCTCTTTCATTTTCTATGTATACGATGTATGATTGCAGCGGCTCATCAAAAGAAATTTGTAAATATGTTTGCATTTCATGCGTAAACGACAGCCAATAGAAACTTGGTTTTCAAGACTTACTTTTGGAACCTAAGTTTTGATTGGTCGTCGTTCACAAGTCTGTGATAATAATAATAATACTATTATTATTATTATTATTATTTTTTTTTTTTTAACTGTTATAAGGTTACTGCGCATTATTATTATATGTATGTAATTGTTTTATATATATATATATATATATATATATATATAAAATGTGTATGGAATAATATTTAATTTTGTATAGTGTGGAGCGCACAATGTATAAATTCATTTGGCTTTTATGTTTTGATTTTAGAGGAAAATTGAGATTTCTTGTGAACAAAGTTTCGATTGTAAAGAAATACCAATTTTCGGTCCTGCTGAATGTGTAATATATATTTGCTTTACTAAAATAACTAATAAGTGGATACATCATTTTATTAATTATTTTAAGAGATGTGATTGGATGGTCAGATGTAAACTGGTTGGCAAAGATTTGTATAAATAGTAAATTTATGAATATTTTGGATCTTTTTGCTTTCATTTGTCGTCAATCAAGGTGTTTACAGTTGGTACTGCGCTTGTTGCTCTGTCTGATCGATGTTATTATTATTTTAGTGTGCATAGTCTTGTAAATCGTGGAGGTGTCTTATTTTATATTTTAATTATAAGTAATTGTGTTAATGTTTTTAAATGCAATAAGGTATTGTAATTTTCAATGTGGAAATCTTGTGGCTTATTTTTTTGTAAAGCCAATATTGTTTTAAGCTGTGTTCTAAATATAATTGTGTTTATTCGTGTAAATATAATCTTTGCATTGCCATTATAAAAGTGTCGTCTGTTAAAGCGATTTGCAAATGCATTTGGTCTGCGGTGTTGCTATATATCACTAGCAGGTAAGGGTAGTTATTATTAATGTGTATTTTTTGTAACATGGTAAAGATTCTTTTGAGTTAACAAACATAAAGTGTTTAACGATTAAAGTTACATTATTTTATATACGAATAATTACTAAAGTCACATTTTATTTATTTGAAATTAAGATTTGTTTAATTACTAGTTGGCAACTCTTTTGCTTTAAGACAACAGCTGATCCTGACCAGCTGTGACTGCATTCATTTGTTCACACTGATAAATCGATGTAATTGTCAAAAAACAATTTAATTTACAAGTAAATATTTTATATCATTTGCAAAGTCAGTTTGTCCATATATTATTTTGTTGAATATTTTGTTTATTCATATATATTATTGGACATATATTTGTATGATGTTTTATATATATATATATAATATATATATTATATATATATAATAGTATATATATATATATATATATTATATATATAATATATATATATATATTATATATATATATATATAAATGTTATGGGCAAAAATTTATATGAATATATTGTTAAAAGTATTTATGTTGATAGTGAAGCGTGTTCTTTGAGCATAATATTTTAATATATTATATATATATAGTATATATATATATATATATATATATATATATAATATATATTATATAATTATATATATATATATATATATAATATATATATATTAATAATAATATAAATATAGAATATATAATATATATAATATATATATACTATATTTAGCATTTTGGTTCTATAGTTGCGGTGTGCATGTATACGGATATCTGTTGACATCCGGCTATATGTACATGGAAGTATAAAACCTGTAGATATTTTGAAGTATATATATATATTATATATATATATATATATATATATATATATAATAGTATATATATATATATATATTATATATAAATATAATATTATAAATGATTGAATATACGGTACTGAAGTTCTATATGTGCGAGTGTGATGATATACGGATATTCTATAGACATCCGGCTTACATGTCATAGACCCTTATAAAACCTAGTTTGTAAGACCAGTACGTTTTTATTTATTTTTTTTTATTAAAAATATTTCTAAAATTGTCCCAGTGGTTTTCTTGAGTATTTCCAAACGTGTTTTACTTTTCATTTATTCAATAATTCAATTAGCTATTGCTTTAAGTCTTAAAGACGTGGTTTTTGTGATTGTAAGATTGATCACAAAACGGATTCATTTGCTGGTAAGAAAAGTATTGACTGAACTGTTTCACGATTAAGGTTAAAGAACTCGGTTTCAAACCGTTGTTCCACTTTGAAGGGTCTTCAGGGAGATAAGTTGGTGAGTTTGTAGAGTTTAACATTGCATTCTAATATTGCACAGGCAATAGCACTGTGATAGGAGGCCTGATACTGTTACAATACAGTGTTTGAGATCTAATAAAGTGTTAGTTGATTTGTTGTCAACAGGGCCTGGCCAAAGGATTGGTTCATCAGTTTGGAAGAGTAAGTTATGACAATAATTAAAATCTTTTTAACCAATCGCACTACAGATGTGATAAATTTTTGTTAAATATTACTGTGTCAATGTAAAATTAACGTTAATATGTTAGAGATGTGCTTGAAAAAGTAATGAATAAGGTAATCTCTCTCCC